>PVIR01010876.1:0-48654 GCA_004026965.1 Petromus typicus | reverse complement strand
CCCCTGCCAGCACAGCAAGCAGTGTGAGTGGAGCGTGGAGGTTTTCTGCTTAACAGTGACTACAAAACATGCTGGATCTAGGCAGTGAGTTTCCTGCCTGTATAGGGCCCCTCCTCACCCTCCTCATCCTCCTCATCCTCCTCTTCCTCCTCCACAGCAGATTCTAATCTTGTTTCTCCCTGGCTCATGTAGATAATCATGTCCCGAGCTCTTTCCCTGCAGACTATGCCAGGGAAAGACACACAGATGGGTCGAAGGCACGAGGCTCACATCCCTGGAAAGGACTCCCTGCTTCTTGTCAACCTGTTAGGAAACACTGTGCTGATCACCCAGGTCCGAAGAAGCTTCTGGGAAGAGCATGGGGACATCTGCAGAGCTGGCCCCAGCAGGTGCGAGGGGTCTCCTCAGAATGAACACCATCTTCGGACCAGGAAGGGAAGGCACGGAAGTCGGGGCTCCTCGGACGGTCAGGGGTGCAGTCAGCTCTTCCAGGGCCCACAGCATCACATGATAGGAGGTCGCATGATTTTTCTGGCACCTCAGAAACACCCATGGCCACCTTGATAGGACACAGGAAGAAGCAGACTGCAGCCAGTCGAGCTGCTTCCTGTCCTCCTCTCCTGCCTCTCCCGGGGAAAGGGCAGCATCGGGCATCTCGGAGCAGGGGTGTCCGAGCTGCGCACAGTTCACACCCTGCCGGCCAGATGCATATGAGCCTCTGGGAGTATGTGTGATTCCTGCTCACCTCCGTTCTGGAGAAATGTCGGACCCCAAAGACCACAATCCTGTGGCTTTCAGACTTCATCCTGAGGGAGCATGGATGGCTTCTGTTCTGTGTGTGTCACACTTTCTGGTCCCTGTGACAACAAAGCCGCAGTTTAGGATGAAGTCAGCACTGAGCCCCGCCCGCAGGCTCTCTGTAGAAAATTCTGGGAATTCAGCAGCAATGTCCAGGAATCCAAGATCCTCAAGTCCTAGGTGCTTTGAGAAATGACCCAGGCACTTACACAGGGGTTTTCCTCTGGCAGCTGGGAGGGACATGAGGTGTGGGAGGCTCAAGAGCTACTTCCTCTAAATATGGATTTAGACACAAACCAAATATTCAGTTAAGATAGAGCATGTGAAAGCAAAGTCAGGAAAATGGCAGGAAAAAGTGATACTTTCCCACCTGTCACTGAAGGAAATGAGAGGTGGCTTGTTTTCAAATAATTTCCTCCCCTCCTCCTCCTTCTGAGAACACAGGGTCTCATTATGTTGCCCCGGCTGGCCTTGAATTCCTGGACTCAAACAATCCTCCTGCCTCAGCCCCCCCCCCCCCAAGTAGCTGGGGCATCTGTAATGCATGGCAGAGGCCTGGCTTAAATTATTTATTTAACACACAAAATTTTATATGAAAAACAATCAGTAACACACAGATCTCTGTAGTCATCTCAACCCTACTGCTCTACCAGCAAACCTCCAGGACAAGTCCTCTTTCCCCCAGAGTATGCTATATGGTCTGAGTATGATGTGGACCTGCACACTCCGTAGCTTACTCTGGGATGGTTCCCAGAGCACATCTCCTCTCTGGCTGCAGCGTCAGTATCTTTTCCTGGACCACTGACAGTGCTAGACTTGCCCCTCACCCCACCGTAGCATGCATGTAACTATGTCTCCAGCTTCTCTCCGCCACAATGTCCCTACCTGTGGTGCCAGCCAGGAGTCTGCCTTCTTATCTGTCCCCAGGGAGCGGGTTTGGAGGCAAGGCAGCTGATCCAGTTCCCCAGCCTGCCTCTCCCTGCTCTGCTCTCGCCAGCCTCTATCCCTCCACCTGAAAGATGAGTGTATCGAGGGCTGTCATCAACTTCATAGCAGAGTTACCAACTCGAATACGTCTTTGAGAAAGTTCTCTGTGTGTGGAGAAGGGTGTGATGTTCTACCGTAGAATTCATTCAGAGTGACTCAATTTACCCAAAATGAATAAAGTTCCCTGAGATTTCAGAGGCTGAGGGTGGTATGAACAAGCTCTTCACCACCCCTGGTACTAAGTGAGCCCTCAGTTTAACTGGAGGATCCTCCGGGGCAGCGCTCACCACCTGGGACCCCAGGAAAGAAGCCACAGGTCTAGACTTGGGCCCTGGACTTAGCTGGAAGCTGCATCGGGAGCCTCTGCTGCTGACTGGGTTGGAAGCAAGAAAGGAGATGGGTATGAGGACAGCAGTGCCGCTGAACCTGCCTCACAGGAGTCTCCTCCCTGAGTCCACAGAGCGAGAGCCTCGGGTCAGGCTGGGTATTCAAGAAAGAAGTCAGCTTTGAGGAGGTGGCCACACTGCCTACTAAGTGGCCGTGGACCTGAAGCGGCTGAACTATGGAGACAGGTAAGTTGAGATGTAAATGAGTGTTGGAAGCTTGAGTCAGAGCATTCGACAAATGGCGTTAACGTGCCACTGGACATCCAGATCTCATGTGCATTTCTGAGAGGATGCAAGGGCTGTCAGGCTGCAGTAACTCAACTGTGGGTCACCTTGCACAGTCTGGGATCTGACTGAGGCAGATTCTACCAGCACAGAAAAAGTACTTTCGTGGATCTCCTTTACATGTGAATGTAACTGTGCCAGTCAGAGTTGGCTATAACAGCTGGGCACAGTGGTGTATACCTGGGATCCCAGCACTCTAACACATTCAGACAGGAAGACTGCAAGTTCAAGCCCAGCCCTGGCAACTTATAGAGACCCTGTTGGAAAATAATTTTAATTTAAGTTTTAAAGGGGCTGGGATGTCATTCAGGGAAGGCCCTGGATTCAATCTCCAGCTTTTCAGTCATCAGTCAGTAAGAGGAATACACCGGGCTGTCTCTCACCTGAGCTGCAGGTCAGCCTTGCTGCACTTTAATACAAACCATATCATGTAGCCACTGCTCTGGGCTGGACCAGCCATGTGACTCACTTGGCCAATGGTCCCTGTCTGCTAGATGCCCACATGTAGGGGTCCTGCACCTGAGGGGTGACTAGATGACAGCCAGGGCACTGGGCACATAGGCCTCAGTTGGAAAGGGCTTTGCTTTGTTTCTTTGTGCTTGCAGTACTGGGGGCTGACCCCATGCCCTGTGCACTGAGCTACCTCCTCAGCCCATTTTTATTTTAATTTTGTGACAGTCTTGCACTATTTTGCCAGGATCGGCTGCAACTTTCATTCCTCCTACCCCTGCCTCCCAGAGTGCTGGGATGACAGTTGTGGGCCACCAGGCCCTGCTAATCAAAGCCATTTTTATAAGCAGTTTAGAAGAGTCTTATTCTGAAGCAACCCCTCTCCTTTGCAAATTAGGACAGAATGCTAAGAATGAACTGAGGTTTGAGGACTCTGGCTTGGTCTCTGGCTTTGGACTCTGGATTCTGGCTTGGACTCTGGCCCTGCTCCCCACCCATGGTGAAGCACTGTGCTCATTATACTCAGCTCCTAGAAGTCAGCTCTCTTACCCCTGAATCCTAGAGCAGAGTGGAACCTGCCAGCCTGCTCCTGTGACAGTCAGTGGGTCACAGTCCTGAGCAGGAGGACTCCAGCTCCCTGGAGACTTCACGGCACCAGGCGAGGTGAGAACAGGTTGCAGCAGCCTGGTCCCTGCTACTCACATGTACAGCAGCAGATAGCCCAGCCCTCAGGCTCAACTGCCTGGCCCATGTCCACACTCCATGCTGCCCAGTATTGGGGGGTTTTAGCCAGGATGAGAGAGAATACAGGAAGTACACACCCATCCCAAGTGTAAGCCGAGCATTAAGGGATCCTTTCAGGGAAAAACACTTGGGGTCATGATAGGGAATTTGATGAGTGACCGTGGCTAGGCCACCCTACCAACATCATCCTGGATGTTTCCATGAGATTCACCTCTAAATCAGTAGACTTTGAATAAAGCAGGTCACATTCTGAAACATGGGTGGGCCTCGTCTAATCAACGATGACCTTAAAAGGAAAAGAAACCCCTGTCCCCAGGAAGAAGGAATCCTGCCAGGGTTTCACCTTTGGACTTGAACTGTGCTTTGACTGATTCTTTGCTGGGTCTCCAGTGTGTTGGAGGTTTCCAGTCAATCTCTCAAAATGAATTTCTCTGGACACACAGGCAGGGGACATTGACTAATGCAAGGATGAAAACGTTCTGTGGAAGAGCAAGGGCACCACGGCACCCAATAAGAAAGCCAGCAACAGGATCACAAAACTGTTGCTTTTATGTTTTGGTTTAAACACTTCTGTTTTCAGTAGCTGTGTGTGTAGCAGCAGACAAAGAAGAGAAGAAGGCAAAAGTAAATTTAATTTTTACTTTAGTCTCACCTAAAGGACCGTATTTTTCATCAACAGCCGGGCTGACGTGGCTAACACATGGTGTTACTTTGGCTGCCATCGTTTTGTGTTTCTGGCTTTCTTCTAGGACAGCCACGTGGGGTTGGTCATGCTGGTCCCCGGGGAAGATCCAAGGACCTTCTGCTCTAAGTCAGCTATTTTGCCAAGAACAGAGTGAGTCAAAGATGGATATACTAAAAAGTCTATAGTTGTTAAGCACCTGCAGGAAGTCACCAAGGGCTCAGGCCTGCGACGCTCTGTTGGCTTCTCTGTCCCCACTCGAGAGTCTGGCACACACGGGGTGTCTAGAGCCTGCACAGTGCCCTTCTGCAGTGGGAACAAGAGGTCTGCCTGAGCCCTTGAGGAGGAGAGGGCAGACCTGTGGTGTTAGCCCTAAGCCTGAGCTTTGAGAAGGGGAAATTCTCATTTTCTGGTGCACACTGCCACCTGCTGGCCACAGCCCTCTCCCTCATCGAGCCTCTGCGGTTTCTTCCAGTAGATAGTCTGTAATTCTAAAATTCCTGTCTAATGTGTCTCTTCTCTTCATGCGTGAACCAGGAGGTTCAAGAATGCTCTTTCATGGGGTGTAAGTTCCTCATGGTCCTGTGTGGAGGTGAAGCAGAAATGTCAGCCAGGAAGCCCAAAATGCCTGCTAACTTGAGCATTCCTAGTCTCACTTAGATAATTAGCACCTGTGCTTGTCGCTAGATTGGCTGCCTGGTAATTATAGCCTAAACTGAGCAGGTAAACCTGATGGGTGCATGTTTGTTTGTGGACAGGGTCAATGAGACGGGGTGAGGTCTCCCCTTGTGCAGGGAGGCCATGGCCGTGAATTTTATCTATGCAAATGAACACTCAATATGGAAATGTCTCTGGATGACAGACTACAGGTCCAGGAGACACACTGATGTACCTTCAGCAGAGACCACTTTAGGGACACCCACTCACAGAGGTGGTCAGGACCCGGTCAGAGCAGCTAACAAGCCATTTCAGGGTGTCCAGAACTAGGGAGCTCATTGGCTGTCACACAGGGGAGTCTACAGAGTGCTTCACAGTGTGGCCATCCTTGGCCCCCCTTTTAGCCTTAATTCTGTTTTCTTGTCATCACCCCTTTATAAATATGGGGCAGGAAGATAAAGGAGGTTGAGTGGTTGGAAGAGGAGAGAAAAGAGAAAGGTTTGGAAAAGTGCGCACCGAGTCGAGGGTGCCCGCTGCCCAGCTGCACCCCAGTAATCGCCTTACTGATAACAAACTCCTCAGTGATGTCTGGAGACAGGAGGCCAGACTTCAGACCCCGGGCTTATACTGCCAAGGCAAAGGAAAAGCACAGGAAATACAGTACAGGACAGGGTACAGGCAGCGCCTGGGCTTCTTTTGGAGATAAACAGCACTCTTAAAATATGGGAGGAGGGTTTGGGGCTGGGTTGTGAGTAGCTGCAGACCCTAGGGACCACAGGTCCTTCTGAGGCTGCAGGACTCTCCTGTCATGATTGTGGAGGTGCCTGTGCCCTGCAGCCCACTCACAGTCACACAGGCCACCATCCACTCTGGAAATAAGCCCTCAAGTCCAGCCTGTGGCACAGGGGCCCCAGGTACTGAGGAGGCTGAGGCAGGAGTCACCTGAGCCCACAAGTTCGAGACCAGCCTGGGCAACACAGCAAGACCTTGTCTCAAAAAAGTGGCCGTGTCCACCCTGTGGTCCAAGACTCACTGCTGCTGCTGCTTCAAGGACAGGAGCTGGTAACACATTCCAGGATGCACCTGGCCTGGACTCTGACCTGGACCAGTTTGTACACCAGGCAGCTGGGATGAACCCGACACCCTCTGCTCTTTGAGGGAGCCAAAGCAGCTTCACCACCTCTCAGGTGCGGAAGCCCTTTCAAAACTTCCTCTGCCCTCAGGAGAGAAGGAATTCATGGGCGTGAGACAGAAAGTAGTGGCCAGCGCATCCTAAGTGCATGTAGGGGAATGTCACCAACCCCGATCAGTGTGCTCACTCATGTGTGCTGATGATGTATCCGATTCTAAAAAGGTACAGTGACAGCTCTCCCAGAGACAAATGCACCCTGCTCCCCTGTCACCACGCCCTTTCGAAAGGCCACCTCTTGCTCTGGGTTTGCTCATCTTCTCTTCCTCTCCAATCCCTGCTCCACCCAGTGTAACCCGCTCATCCCCATGCAGATCCGTCAGCCTCAGAGAACTACGGGGCCTGAGGCCTGCTGCATCTCTCGATCCTGTTTCCACCCTGGCCATAACCAGGTGGAAGGTCTAACCTGTCCCCGTCTCTTACACCTGGGCCCAATCTCAGCAAGTCAGAGCTCTGACAAATGGCTGTGGATGAGTCCAGTGTTTTTGAACTCTTTGAGAGACAGGGTAAACCAGCAGTGCAGAGACCCTCTGTACATCTGGCTGACTAGGTAGGGTGGCCAGAGGGTCTTAAGAGCCCCAGTGGCTGGATCTGCAGTGTTCAGTGGGGAGTGAGCAGACTCTGATGTTGAAATCAAGAAGGGTGAAGACATCCCTGAGTAAATCAGGTGAGCTGGTCCCTAAGCTAGAGCCTAGCCAGAGACTTTTTGATGCTGGGACAGGGGTCCTGCACATAAAATCCCTCCAGTGACACCCCAGGCACCTGGTCCCTACTGTCAGCTCTGGGTACCGTCCTCCTCATAACAGACATGTACCACACCCATGGGACCTGCTGGCCTTTGCCATCTCCCTGGTTGATGTTCAAATCATCTTAAATTTGAAATAAACAAGATGGAATTCACTGTCATCTCCACCCTGATTTCTCCAATGCTCTTTATCTGCCACAAAGCAGAAGTTAGGAGGCAGCCCTGTACCCCGACCCAGCCACCGCCAGCTTCGAGTGATCTTGTCACTCAGCCCGTCGTGGACTCTGTTCCCAACTTGTCCATTCCCCAGGCTGCCTCCTCCCTTGGCCAGTCACATGTTGTCTGCATACTCTGGAGTGCACGGCATCTGTCAGAGCCTCCCTGAACCCTTCTGTCCCCTCTGTCCCTGCATACTGGGATCCTCCGGAATATGTTGCCCCTTCCTGCCTGTCCTCTCCTGCCTACTGCCTCCCAGGGACGCAGAGCACTGGGATGAATAGTGGGCCTCACCTTGGCCAAGCTGGAACCCACTGCTGAGTGTCCACTGCAAGCAGCTTCAGGACAGGCTTAGCCAGCGGAAACTTGGCCTGAGAACTTCAGGGAGGCCATGTGCTGAGGATGCCAGGTGTCCAGCAGCCCTAGTGTGGGCTCAGCCCCCTCTGCTCATCCTTCCACGTCCTCCTGGCCTTCCTTCCTGTTGCAGCTGTGCCTAGACAAGGCTGTGTCACGGAGGGGACATCCCCGCGAGGCCACAACTCCCCGGTGACTGCCTCCACCCCGACTGCAGCCCCCTTGCCTCCAGACATGCTCGTTCCCAGCTCTTCTCTGCACTGGGTCCAAGAGACTGGCCGTACCAGGGGTGTGGCCACCCCACACTGTGCCGGCTCCTGGCACACACTACCAAGCACATGTGGCATCGTGACCATCGCTCCCCTCACTGTGGCCGCAGGTTGTTCAGCAGTCACAATAATCCGTGGTCTCTACAGACCAGAGCTTCTCAGTCTTAACACGGGGAGCCCGGGGCCGGCACCTCTGCCCTGGGGCCATCCTGTGCCTCAGCAGTACCCCTGCTGTGCCCAGTGGACACCTGCAGTCCTTCTCCATCTGTCTCCAGATGTCACCAAATGGCACCAGGGCAGAGTTGTACACCACTCAGCCTGAGATTCCAGGAAGAGAGAAACCAACACAATGTGGCTCTTGGGGGTCCAGGGGCAGGGCCTGGGCTTGTCTCACCATGGACACTGTGAGGGCAGCACATATTTAGCAAAGGGTTCTAGGCTCTGGGCTGCAGCCTCGGGATTTGGACAAAGCACGAGGCCCCAGGACTTTGGACAGTGTACTTCTGCATGTAGCTCATAGGCAGCCCTGAGATGTTGCTGGACCGATAAGGTGCAGCGCTATAGAGACCTGAAAACTGATTTTTAAGGAAATGAACAGCAGTTCCTCTTTTTCATAGGAGTGACTTCCAGAATCCTCAGAGACACCTCAGTGAGCACAGAGCCTGTCATCCGATGCCATTGCGCTTAACCATGCACATGTCACCCGTGATGGCTGAGACTTTTGCAGTTTGAGATGCAACAGCAACACCAGCCTAGAGTTCTTCCTTCTCCACAATTTCAGAGGCAAGACTCGTTTCCAGTGTAGATCTCAGTCCTTTCAGCTACCAGCATCCCTGCTTTGCAGGTCAGGACTGTTATTCAGCAAAACAAGGGTTATTGAGACGGGGGTCTGAAGCTACGTGACTCTCAGATGGGCGGCACAGTGTGGATACACTGGTCACAGGGCTGGTTTAGTCCCTAGAGGACAGAGCAGGATGGCTGGGGACTCAGAATGGTACTGGCCACTTAACAACTTTTGAGCCCTGTGCTTACCCAGGGAGCTGAAGGCTGACTATACTGAGAGGCAGAGTCACGTGGGCTGAAGACCTGACTCTCACCCACTTGTTCCAGGTGTTTTCCTGACCGCTGTTTCTGAATCTTGCACCCACCAGTTGCATGTAGTGAGCACGCCAGCTCTGGCGGGCTGCTCTGAGCCCTGTGAGTGGAAAGAGTTCCACGGCCAACTCCATGTCCTTGGATGCCAGCACAGGGACAAGGCAAGCTGGAGGTTCTACCCTTTCATCCTGGAGCCACCTTGTATGGGCTCTTGGCCTCCATTGGTGATGTAAGTTAGTAATTATTCTAAGTTAAGGGCCCTGAAGATACTCAAACTTCATCTCCCTCAAAGGGAGATAACAATACTTACATTAGCAAGGCTGCCATCTGTAAGATACTTGGCTTAGGAGGACTTTAATCCACAAGAACTCCTTTGTGGACTGAGAGGAGAAACAGTAATCAGCATGTCCAGAGTCTTCCTGGCCTCCTCCTGGGACCCTTTTCCCTGGTTTCTACTAAGCCCCAGTCACTGCAGTAGGTGCCAGTCTTTCTCTCCCTGTGTCTCTGCCCCCCTGAACTTCTGGGATCCCAGTGGACTAACAGGCCAGGCCACGTGGTCACACCTGGCTCCTGTCACCTTCCCCATCTCCTCTGTGGATTCACCTGGCCTCCAGCCTCAGTGTCAAGATCTTAACTTAGCTCCTTTATTCTCAGGGCCAGGAATGTAGCTCAGTGGTTCTGGCCCCTGCCTCACAAGCACAAGGTCACGAATCCAATCCCCAGCACCAAAGCTAAAACAAAAACCTTGTCTCCCCCAGGGCAAAGTGTCCCAACTCTATTTATCTAGGGTTCAGCAAACATAGAAGGTGGCAGTTTGTGAGACACAGCAGGGCCTTCAAGTGAGGAAAGCCACAACCTGTGCAGGAAGCAGGTGGAGAGCTCCTCCAGGCTGACCTGTGAATGTTGATGGCCTGGTATTTGCGTCCTGGGGCAGTCACACTGCTGCAGCTTGCCTCTGGCCCTCGGTCTCCATGACCAGGAGAGCTCTGGGTGGCTGCTGGTCACTGTGGACCAGGCAGAAGAGGGCAGGTAGCTGTGCCCAGCCTCCCTCTTTCAGACCTGAGCCACCAGCCCCTGCATCTCAGAGGTGATCTCTTCTCTCCGCAGGCCAAATTTTCACAGCTCCAACCCTTTCAGCAGCCTGGAATCCTTAAAAAAATCAACTGGTCCTTGCCAATTGTGCATGCATTGGGGATAAGCCTGGAGGGGTGACCATGCCACACAGGGAAAGATGTCACATGGGGCACTCTTGCACACAGCAGTCACCCCACTACTGTGAGGGCAGGGGGATCTGTCGAGTTGCCAGGACGGACTGAGAAGCTTCCTCCACATGGACGATCCACCGGGTTCTGCACACAGCACAGTTACAGATGGAGCTTTTAAAAGTCATGTAATGTACCGGGAGAAATTTTCAGTGTCAAATGTGATCATAATGTGTATATAAAATGTATCAATAAAATCAATTAAAAATAAATAAATAAAGCATACAGTGAGTCAGCTGGCCGTGGTGGCACACACCTGTCACCCTAGCACTGTGGCAGCTAGGGAAGGAGGATCGCTGTGAATCTGAAGCAAGCCTGGGCTACACAGAGAGATCCTGTCTCAAAACACTAAAATCATTCTTCCCATCCCATACCAAGTAGCAAGAGCCAAGGCCAGCCCCCTCCTCAGTGGGGCCCCAGCAGAGCCACTCTTGGCCTCTTCTGCTCTGTCTGTGGTCCCCGAGGTCACCCTGGCCCCTTGTGTCTTCTGCCAATGCGCTGCCACTACTGTCGGCTCTGGAAATCGTGTTCCAGTCCCCAGCTGAAAGAACCAAACTCTGCACGCGGCCGCTTCCCGCCTCTTGGGTAACACACAGATCTGCACTCTGTCCAGAAGAGGGCGCCAGAGAGGAGCCGGCAGGGCCTCTGACCAGCAAGGAGGCTAAGAAACAGGGTAGATTGCTCCGCCAGGCTTCTCCAGCTGAGCCCAACTGGTGTCCACTCAGAAGGCAGCCTTCCTCCACTCGGACGGAGCTGGAAATGGCCTGCAACCCGCTGCTGATCAGAAACTCTACGGCGGCCATGGAGCACCTGTCTAAATTCCTGCACTGTAGGAGGCTGAGACAGGAGGGTCAGAAGATCAAGCCTGGTCTGGGGAAATTAATGATTTACGGAGGTCCCGTCACAAAATAAATAAATAGATCAGGTTTAGCACAGAGATACTGGCCTCCATCCTCAGGACTACAAAAAAGGGTGAGAGAAAGAAGAAAGAGGGGGATAATATTCCTATTTCTAATATAAAATATGCCTATTGTCAATAAACTAGTGTTAATTGACTAGTGAGTGTTATGGAAGATAACAGTAAAATGGAAAAATCCATAAAAGTTTTATACAGCATTACAAAGACATCACTAAAAATTTGATTGCCCGGTTTTCATCTCACTTAAAAATTTAACCTTATCTTTGTGTTAGTAGGACCTTTAATAGCAAACTGAACCTCTCTTTATTTCATTTCTTTTCTCTCTCTCTCTCTTTCTTTCTTTCGGAACCAATGCTACAACTGCCAGGCTTCTCTGGCCAGCCAGGGCCAACAGCACAGAAAGGACTCCTGCTGGGCCCAGCTCCCAGGGTCTTGGGGTCCGCGGGACACGGGACCAAGGAGGTGATGGGATCTGCCTCAGAGAACTGAGCGCTGTGAGCACGTGTGAGCAGAAGGTGAGGACAGGGGGACAGACTCTTTGCCTTGTGCTTGCAGGGCCCTTGATAATGCCTGCCAAGTCAGGAAGGACCGTCCACTTCGCTGTCACAGAACTGCACACTGACCTCTCCAGAGCGCCCAGGAGGCCCTTCCCTTCCAGGGCCTCTGGTCCTACATCAAATCTTTAGTTTTAGAAACCATCGGTCGCATTGCAGGCAGGAAGCTGACAATCTGCGTCACCCGAGGATGAGTGATGTGCCTTTCTGGGAGTTGGGTGCACTCTGCACCCTGCACGCGTCCAGCTGGCCTGGCCGGCAGCTCCTGGGTGCGTGGTGAAGATTACAAGGAGCCCTCCGAAAGCCTCTGGAATGAACTCCACTCCTTAGGTATATAGGGGTGGGAGGCATTCTTTATCCCCTCCATCACCCCAAATTGTTTTATATTTTTCAGTAGTGAAATTGAACACAGGACCTTTACACTGGGCTACATCATCACTCTCTTAACTTTTTTGTTTTTGTAATTCCAAGACAGGGTTTCTCACCAAATCACTAAGAAGCCCAGGTTGGACTAGAACTTGTAGTCCTCCTGCCTCAGTTTCCCAGAGTGCTGGGATTATAGGCATGTACCACCACACTCCCTTTTCAAATATCAAAGTACTGCTCGTCCCCTCCAGTGGGGTCAGCTTTCCTCAAACAGCTTATTATGGGATCCCCAACAGCTCCCTCAGACGTGTCCCAGGCTGTGGCTGGCTGCAAGAGAGGTATCAAATGTCTCTTCTAAGTGAGCACTACTTCCTGGAACAAACTCAGTGTTGGAGGACGAAAAGGAAGTGCGACGCTGACAGATCTGTGGGTGTGGCCTCCCAGCCTCCCCAGCCCAGGGAGTTCAGGGAGTCATGGAGGATTCTGGGAAGAGTGGCAAAGGGAGATGATTGGAGGGTGAAGATGGCAGAGTTGTGCAAGGGCCAGGGAGAAGTGTGAGCAGAGGGAAATGCTGTGTGCCTGTGCATAGAAGAGGTGACATATGTGCACCAGATACTGCCAATCACTAGGAAACAGGCAGGGCACGGTGTGGCATTAGGTATTGCTTTCTCTGAAGCATCAGAAATAATGGGCCTGAGAGTACAGCAGCCTGTGTGGACATAAACTGTGGCATTTTAAGCAGTTTTATGTCATTATTATTATTTTAGGGTAAATCAGAGTGGAATCATTCTTGATCTCAGTGATGTGTGGATCCCAGCATGGTTAGGCTTAGTAATTTCTCCGTGGCCAAACATCTGGATTTGGGATGCAGAGATTCCTAAGATATTTTAGTGGTTCCTGCAGACTAAGGAGTGAAGCATTTAAAACTGGACTTGTGCTGTGAGAAGCACTAGCGTCCTGTCCACATCGTGAAAATGCAGAACTGTAGGGTTCATGTTTGAGCTGCAAGAATTTCCTTTAATAAGGAGACACAGAAATGGTGTGATCTAGTTTATTGTCACCGGCTTTAAAAGTTTTAAACAGCAGGTGCAGTCACAAGGAATGGCTTGGCATGGCCTCTTCCAGGTCACAAAGCCCTCAGGGGACTCTGGGGACTGAGCTGCACAGTGACAGACCCTCCTGAGTCAGTTCGTGGAGAAGAGGAGAAAATCAATCTGTTCCCGAGATGTCACTTGCCTTCCCCTGGCCTTGTGACACTTAGACCTTTTAAATTCTGCAAAGAGATCACACTTTTTCACTTTGAACTGAGTTCTTCTGTGAGAAAATGTGATTCTACTTCCAAAAAGCAGACACTGGAGCCTGAGCCTGGCAGACGAAGCAACTCCCTCGCCTTCTTTTCTATAGGATCCTATTCCTAAGTATGGTTCCCATCATCCCAAGGGCCCTGTGACTCACAGCCCAGGATCATGTGACATGGGGGGTGGGGGGCTTGGCAGGGTAGGTCAGATACAACAAGCAAAGGGAAGGAGAAAGGAGACAAGAGAATTGTAACTAAATTATTAAAAGACTTCAGCTCCCAGGACCTGTCTGGGTCCACCATGTTGACCCACAGCAGGGTTCCCTGGGCTACATTTAGGGTCCTTCCTCCCAGACTTGCCCAGTGGAATTCCTCAGGAACACCATTGCTGACCGTGCATACACTGGCCTAAATGAGCAAGTAAAGAACAAGACTGGATACAGAAGATGTGGTTCTTTTATGGAATGGAGTATTACTCTGCCATTAAAAATGATAAGATTGAGTCATTCATACTCACATGGATGTACCTTCAAGACATCCTCATAAGCGAAATAAATAGGTCACAGATGTATAAATATAGTATCTTTTCTCTGGTATGAGAAAATTAAGTTGTAAATCAGTTGTATGTTTGATATACAGTTGTATAGTTGATATTGTGAAATAGAAAATATTTAAAAGGAAAGAGGGTGCAGGGGTAAATAACAAGGGAAAAAGAATGGGAGAGTAATAAAGAAAAAAGGAAACAAAGATTATGTATATAGGGGGTGGGGTGGCAGGACTGGCAGAAAGGGACAAAAATGAGAATCAAGTCATGTCATATTCTGGTACAAATTCTCAATGTTGAATGCGATGATGATGTGTATTCATAATATACCAATAAAGATTTGAATTGAAAAAAAAAAAGAGCAGGACCTTGATCTCAAGATAAATGAACAGGTTGAGAAGACACTATGAATGCTTAAATGTTTAAATTATCTATTTAAAAAATAAACTTGACCCACACCTGTAAAATGAGCCAGGGACCCTCCTCTTAGTGACTGATCCAGAAAATTCTTTTTCCTCAATGAGGGCCAGGGAATCTGCAACTGCACTCTCCAGGTAGTATGAGGTAGACTCCTTGTCTCAGCTTCAGGACTCTCCTTGGACTTGGTTCACCTGATTCATATTTGAGAAGCACTTGGCAGGCAAGTTTCTCTCTTCATTGCAGCACCAGGTACTTGTGAACCGGCAGGGGGTAAAGCTTAACCCTTCACTCTGTCCTACAGGAAGTGTTGACCTGTCAAAGATACAGGTGCTCGCTGTCATAGCAACCATCTCTGGCTTCTGAGCCGCCATCAAAGATGCCTCAGTGAGAGGGACGTCTGGTGGTTCCTGACTGGCAAACATCCCTGCTGTCAGGCTCATCCCTCTGTAGTATATTTATTAAATGTCACTTTGCTTGTTTGGCTGGGGAGCTGGGGCTGAACATGGGCCTGCACATGTTGAGACAGTGCCTCTCACTAAGTCCTTAAGTTTCCCAGGTTGGACTAGAATGTGAAGTCCTCCTGCCTCAGTCTCCCAGAGTGCTGGGATTATAGGCCTGTGCTTTATGCTCAGCTTATAAAGTATTCTAATGGACATTACCTCCTCTGCCCAAGCTATAACCAGTAGCTTCTCTTGGTCCACACAAAAAGGTAAAAATTTGTACCGTAAGAAAGATTTGAGCTCATGACTGTCAACAATTTTCCTTCACCCTGTGGAGAAGCGCTTTACTCTGGAGGCAGGATAGAAGAAAATAAAGATGGATAGAGAGGAGACTAGGGAAGTTGGAATTTAAAGACTGCAGCTTCAGGCCACAAGAGTTTCTCAAGTCCTTTTCCCTGCCAGGAAACTCATCCAAAAAATAAACCCCAAGGGCTTTAAAGACAGGACAAGCCAGGAACTGAGCGCTGGTTCTCTGCTCCTCCACTATAGGCTGCACTTCCTCCCACAGACCCACCATCGAGGAAGAGACTGTGTGAGCGGGCAGCGGGGCTCAGCCACGCACCCAGGAACGTTTTCGTCCCGACACAGCCTGCCAGATGGTGGCCAGGCAGCCAGGAGCAGCTTCCTATGTCCCTCCCTGAAGACACCCCTGGCCCCACAAACCTACCCACTTCCAGGTCCTAAGGCCTCTCTCTCTCCAGAATCCAAGCTCTACTTCTTGGAGGGCATACTTTTGTTTTCTGCCTTATAAATTCCTTGTGCCTCTTAGGGACAGAACCCAAAAAGTGTCTTTCCCAGACAGGAGTCATGGAACATGCAACTTAATTCCCGACTGGCTGGGCTGAGAACCTCTTCACCGCTTTCGAAGTCCTGGCACCACCCCCAGCGCCCAGGAGGTGCCCACGCTGAGCACAGGAATCTCCCCACCCACCTGTACGACCACTTCGCAGTTCACTGGCTTCCCCTCCCTCCGCAGAAAAAGAACTTTCCAGACCCTTCGGTAAGACGCTCCGGAAGGTTTCCTAGACAGAAACTGAAAAGTACAAACTAGAGTGACGGCCCTCAAGAGAGCAAAGCGTGCTAGGATTTGCAATGGGGAACATCCTTGAGGGGACAGAAAACCTGGGAAAGTGACCACTCCAACTGTTCCATTTTATAGGTCTGGGCCCAGTCTTTGTTCTTCTGGAGAGATAATTTACTTTCCTGTGCATTCTCTCAATCTGTTCTTTACCTTAAAATCAAGTTCCTGTTCTCTGCTTCCTGGACTATGTCAATTTATGGCCATTCGGCATTCCTGAGGGATTTCAGGGACAGGTCTGGAAAGAAAAGAGTCAAAGGTAACTAAAGGAACACCGATGCAAGTCATCTTGGTCACTTCAACTGGGTCACAAAAATTGCAGTCATCTCAAAAGAAAGTTTTAATTGTGATTTCCTGTCTTTTTCCTGACTATCTTTTATTTCTTCTAACCTATCTTGCTAGCACCCTGTCCAGCCAAAATGTGAGTTGGGCCCTGGGACCTCTTATATTTGCCAACTGCCAGTACTATTTTTCTTTGACAATGAATTCCTGATGAAATCTCTGTTTTCAGTCCATGAACTGCCTTGAGTGTAAATCCTGAAATCTTGAATCAGAGTTGATGCCATGCTGAAAGGCATCTCCCAGCTTGGCACAGGACAGTCCTGTGTCCTATGCAGCATGGCAGAGAGGGGACCTGGCCAAGAGTGACTGATGTTGTTTCCATCATGACACAACTTGTTAAAACAAAGCATGTGCTGTGAGAAGCAGAGCTCTAGCATTCCTACCAGGGTCCTGTCTGCTTTAGAGCATCCTTTATCTTCCCTGCCATCTCTGCAACCTTCCATACAGCCCCTCAGAGCAACACAGCCTGACACAGATTGGGGCACTCACATGTTAAGGTAGCACCAAAACAAGTACTTAATTCCCTTTCTAACCAGATGGTCGCACTTAAATCGATGTCTTTATGGATGATTAAATTTGTCCCAAACTAAGGGGGGAGGGCCTCTCTCCACTGCAGAGCTGGCAGATAAACCTGCTCAGGGACCATGTCCCCCCAGACATCTGGACAGCAGTATGGCCGCTGCCCTGGAAACTCAGAGTCAACTAATCTCTAGAAGCATTACAGTCACCAGGTCTGGTGGGACTAGCCTGTAATCCCAGTGCTTCAGGAAGTTGAGGCAGGAGGTTTGCAAGTTTAAGCCTTGAACGGGAATTTAGCAACTTAGTGAGACCCTGTCTTAGAATAAAAATTTTAAAAGAGCTGTGGATGTAGCTCAGTGAGAAGGATTTGGGTTCAATCCCCAGTGTAGTAAAAAATTAAGCTGTGCAGAGCTGTGGTCCCCAGCACAAGTGAGGAAGGCCCTGCTCATTCTTGCCCCAAAGTCCTTGAAGAGGAGCCATGCCTGAGGGCACAGTGGTCTCAGTCCCTCACAGGCTCTCAGCCGACAGCCCCTGCAAAGTCACCTGGCTGCCTGCCATTCCCTTCCCCCTGCCCAAGGGCCTCCACAACCAGGAAGGAGCTGGCACTTAAGGTCCCTGAGTAGCAGCCACAGTGAACCATTTGACTCTGCTCTTTGTCACAGGCTCCATTTCCAGGGAGGACCAGTGGCTCCATCAGAGAGTAGGCAAAGGACTTGGGAAGCTGACATACCTGGTGTTTGGATGTCCCACTCAGTCCAGTGGCCGTGGGAAGGCACTTTGAAGGTACCCGGATGTCCTCAGTGTCCTGGCGTCAGCAAGTGGATGTGTCATTCTCTGAGTCAGAGCCACAGACACAGAAACTCTGGAGCAGGCTTTTAGGGCCTGGTGTGTTTCAGCATCAGAACCACACTGGATATAACAGGATACCCCTGGCATTGTCGGGGCTGCACCCTAATCAGAGAGAGTAAAACTGAGGGGCCTAAACATGAAATAGGAGTTTGCCCCAATCCCATGGCATCTTGTGACTCTCAGAAACTTGGGCTCCAAACCGTCAAAGGTCCAGGAAGTACTGGCCATCTGTCCCAAGAATGCAGTCGCTTCGAGGTTCAGTCACACCCTTCTCCCTCTGTGCACTTTGCAGGACTCATAGGGCTTGAAGTCGATGATACACAGTGCAGTGTTTACATGACTTTGAGCTGTTCTCTAAGTGATCCCTGAATAAATCCTGAAAGGCAGAAGCCAGGCTTCCACCCCAATGTAGTGGGTAAGGAGCACTCCCTTGCACAGACGAAAAACAAACTCACACTGGCATGTGAAGAGCCGGCCTTCACTTTCCTCCCGGAAAAGCCCAGGATTAGCCTCGGCTTTGGGCCCAGTGGGATCGGGAGCCCCGTGAAATGCTTGGGAACCTATCTCATTGATCATCCGCATTTCTTTGCTAATCTTCCTGCTTCTATCCTGGTGCCATTTGTAGTCCAGCTTTCTCTGAGTGGGAACTCAAGGCCAGCAAGAGTCATGGAGCCATCGCCAGGCCGAGACCGCTTCCCTGGCCTGATACTTTACAAATGTCCTCAGCTGCTGTCTTCGGCCAGGGTGGTGCTAGACAGGACTGCACAGAGTGCCTGCCTTCCACTGGAACAAGAACCGCTGGACTAGTGGGGTGTGAGCTGGGTAGCCCCATCCCTGTACTTTCACCTTTTGTCCCACAATTTCCTTTCTTGGGAGACATCCTTCCGAAAGGGGTGGATTATATATACATGAGGTCATTTATCACAGCACTACTTATCATAGCAAAATACTATAAGAAAGACAAAGATTCATGGTCAGGAGCTGGCGGATGAACTTTGGTGTATCTGTTCAGCAGTCACTGAAGGAGTTAAAAATTATGATGGCTGATTTTGTGTCAACTGGTTTGGTTATGGGATGCCTGATATTTGGTTCACAATGAACACATTGTCCTGGAGTTTCTGTAGGCATGGTTTTGGATTCCATTAACATCCACATCGGTAGACCAGGTAAAGCAGATTGCCTTCTCCTAGTGGGTAGGCCTCCCACAATCAGATGAAGCCCCTTAGAGTGTAAAGGCTGACCCTACCCAAAGTAAGACAGAGTTCCTCCTGCCTGACACTGCTTTTGAGCTGACACACCAGCTTTTTCTGTCTTCAGACTTAGACTTGGTATTAGCTCTTTCTGTCTCTCTGACAGCGCTGCTGCCTTCAGACTGGAACCGCAGATACTGAGACTTAGTGGATCCTGTAACTGTACACACTAGTGTCCTCCCTGTTCATCTGCTCACATCCCACCAGATCTGCTTATTCAGAAACCACGGACAAGAACACCTGTGTCCAGTGCTATGGGGACTACCTGAGCCCAGGGAGGGAAAGGGTGTGTGTACTGCTTGGCCTTTATCAGGACATCAGGGACACAAACACATGCACCACCTCACATGATATTCTACATGGAAAAGTAAATAGGAAAATGTAAATAGTCACCTGCAGGAAAGAGGAAGGGAATAGAAAGTCTCACGCAGAAGCTGCACATCTTTTCATGCACCTTGTTTTACACAATTGACTTTGGAATCTCATAAATATTTTTAAGTGTTCTTGAAAAAATAATACAAGAGTTCTACTATAATTTTCTATAGTAAAATTAGGAAAGCTGGCTTGGGAAGTATGTGTGGTTTACCTCCATTGGGAGGTCATTTGGCAGCAAGGAAAAAATGCTGCATTTTCTAGGAAAACTTGATGTTACATGAAGTGGAGAGGACAGAACCTCTGACCCCAGGAAAGTGCAAGAAAAATCAGCTTTGTGGTCACCACTTCCCTCTGTTGGTTGCACTGACATGCTCAGCACTGCTTCTGGGACAACTGAATTTGTCCATCAGCCACCCGGGAGAGTGACCTGCCTGGAAAAACAAGACTTCAACTGCTGTAAATCTATAACAGAGATTGGAACTATTGCTGATTTTAGGCAGGGAATTGGACAAGGCAAGTAAAGCAGTGGCCTGCATTAACCTGTAAGATGGCAAAAATCTGAAGGCAGAAAGACTTGCATTTAGCATGAGGTTTGAGAGAGAACCCATGGATGAGAACACAACTTGTCAAAATTTACTCTTTTTGGAGCAGGGCAAGATCAAAAGGCCACACGGCCAACTTTGTACTGCCTCTTGGAGACATTGGGCCTATTAAAGCTCTTCCCACAGTTAACCAGCTGTTCAAACCCACTGTACACTTCTGAATCCTGGGTCTGTGAGGGGTTGATTTAATGTCAACACGAGTCCATCACTCCATGTAACAAACTAATTTGTGAGACATGGTTAATGTGTCCCCTGCTCCATGTGGAGGTCCTCAGTATGGTGGGGCACGCTCTGGGTGAGAAAGCAGCAGCTAGTGCGGGGCATCCCAGCAGCAGCCCAAAGCCCTGGGGTATGCAGAGCCCAGAGTGCTGCCCTCGGGTGCCTGTGCACCAAGAGAAAACAGATCAGACTTACCGAGGTGCCGTGGGAAGGAGTCACCCCTGTGTTCTGATTGTTCACTACTCCACAGACACCCCAATGTTACTCATGGAGGACAGACCAGAGCTAAAAGGAGTCCTCGCAGACCAGGCTGAATCCATCCTCAGGACCAGCAGCTCCTCCAGGGAGCTCTCTAGCGGGGAACTCCTGTGACACTCACCCTGGCCAGTCAGAGGCTCTGTTCCCTTGTTCCTTCAGTGGGACCACCCTAAGCTGTGTCCCTAAGGGATTACCATCCCTTTCCTCAGTAGCCCCCAATATTGGCCGCCTCTCTTTCCTTCTCATACTTCCTGTCCTCTCCACCATCCTGCTTGTGTAAACTGTCCACACTCAGTCTTTTCGGAGTTAGCTGCTTGGAACACAAATGAAAAAATCCCACAGGACCTTGAGTTGAGCAGCTTGTGAGAGAAAATCCATCCTGGCTGTTTTCCTCCTTGCTGGGAGAAAATACCCAGTGCTTACCAGTTAAGGAAGGAGGGGTTTGTTTGGGTTTATTTTCAGTCCCTGGTCAATTGTCTCCAGAGCAGAATGGCTTAGTAGAGGGGCCTGGCAGAGGAGAACTGCTCATGGCATGGTGGACAGGAGAAAGCAGAGAGAGGAAAGACAATCCAAGGAAGGAGAAATAACCTTCCAGGTCAAATCCACAGTGACTCTTTCAGCCAAACCCCTCTCCTTGCTGATAGCAAGTCAGCTATAGTACCCCTATAATCCAATCATCTTGCAAAGGCCCTGCCTATGATCCAATGGGGATTTAGAATAACATCTACCTAGAAACCATAACCAAATATAAAGGTTATCCGGGGGTCAGGCGTGCAGCAGTAATGATGATTCAAGACCCCTAGGGTCCTGCTGGAACATGATGCCGGGAGTGCCCAGGGCAGAGTTTCTAGAGGCTAGCATGTGGGTAGGTGGGCTGGGTGGAAAAGACCCACCCTCAAGGTCAGCAGGCACCAGGAGACCTCTCAGAGTCCTGGAGAGAAGAGGAAAAGAGCCATTTCTCTTTCTTTCTTTTGCACTTTCTCACCTGGAATGGAGATATACTCTTCTGTCCCTGGGCATCAGAACTTGGGCTCTCAACTTTCAGTCCCCAAGAAAGATCTTGGCCTTGGTTTACTGGCAGAAAGTCGCTTCCCTAGTTGGAGGTTCAGGTTTGGACAGGGCCCCATTGCTAGTGCCCCGGTCTCCATCTGGCACTTTGGTCTCTCCTTGTTTGTCCTCGCTCTCCCTCTGCAGCCCCAAGAGACTGGATCTGCTAGGGTAGTCTGTGGATCTGCCTGCCACACATGTGCTTGGCTGGACTCAGAAATGCTTGCATTGTTCCGATCCAGCCAGCTGATATTTCACTTTCAATATGAATGCCCGGGTTATACAATGGGCTCCTCCTAAGGCAGCCTCAGGCTGTGGCAAAGTTTGGTCCTAGTCTCCTGGTCATAAGGGACCCACAGGCTCAGCTTATCCTTACCACTTCTTTTTTAAAAATTGATTTTATTGGTACATTTTTTATACATATCAGAATCAGCCAGTGCAGTTAGCAGCAGTGTCTTTTGTCACTGCCTCCCCAAAGCCACTCATAGGGCTTTCCCTGTGCACCACACTCACAGGTGGCACTGCTCATGTCAGCACAGCCACAAGCTGGGACCAACTAACTTGATGGGGGGTCCCCTTCTCCCTCCTCCCTGACTCCCCTTCCATTCCCTCTGCCTCTGCCAACTTTTGAAGACTTTGTGCTCTGCCGCACCCTTAGAAAGACAGGCGGCCACAGGAAGATAAAGTCCTGAGCCAAAGGAAATCCTGCAGCACTGGCCGCAGGGCGTCTAGCCTCAACATGCCCAGGAGAGCCAGGGGAGAGACTTGTGCTGTAAACAGCAAAATTCTTCCCTGGTTATTAATTTTTCCATCACCCAAAATGCCTCTTTACTACATATAAAGTATTGCTACCAAAGTAGAGGTTTTGTAGAACTGTTCCCAGGCACCTTGATTTGCAATGATTAGTGGATTGTGTCAGCATCATAGCGGAGCTTGTGAGGGAGCAGAGGGCTGGAACAGAAGATGCATTTTAATGAGATTCCAGGTAGACAGAGTTTGAGAAATCTGCTCAACAAACTCTGTTACTTCAGAAAGAGTGAGAGAGAGAGAGAGAGAGAGAGAGAGAGAGATATGGAATTGGTTAATGGTTACTTGATACCACTTCCTTAAAAATGGATGAGATATTCCTAGGCTTTGGGACAGATTCAAACATTCTAGGGTTTCTTAAAAGAGCCGGACCTGTGGGGACCATGGTGGGAAATGTTCTGCGGGAAAGTATTGGGCAGGGTGCAGGGTGAGATGTGGAGTATGCCATTGGGTGGGTTCTTGGCATGAGCACAGGGAGCACAGGGAGAGTCACAGATGATGAATGTCAGTCTTCTGTGACCTCACTAAGAAATGTCCAGGGCCACCAGCTCATGGGGCCTACAGGAGACAGCTTCATCAATCCTGTTAAACCCTCAATTGCAGGCTATGGAAACATTGCCATTTAAGGTGTTTCCCTTCGGTATAAGTATTTCTGTTCCTTCTGTTTTTAGACCTGTTTTTCCATGACATGCATATATACGCACATAAACATTCAGCCAGGCAGCAGCACCTCTGGCCCAGGGTCAGCTCCTGGGCTGCTGCACTGCCTTGCCAGCTTGCCTGGAGAGATCTTGGCCTCAAGGGGACATCTGTCCATGCTGAGGACATTGAGCCTCCACATGTAGAGTAAAAAAGGCAGAGGCCTGAGAGGTTGGCAAATGAGCTGCTGTGTATCCAAGAGCCACATCCAAGAACACTATGACCCCAAAGCCAGAAGTGCTGAAGGGAGAAATCCACCCACCTCATTCTACAGCCAGCCAAGTCTGTTCTCCCAAAGAGCTCCTCACCTATCCTGCCCAGTATTACCCTGAAACCCTGAGGCTCAGTCTCCAGGCAGACAGGGGATTCAGTCACCATCTGATATCTCCTTCATGGCTATTCCCAGAGTAGTTCTGTGGAACAGGTGTGTCAGCATCATAGCGGAGCCAGTGAGAGAGCAGAACTCCTACTGATTATTGTTGTGATGGTGAAGGAAACTGAGGCCCAGGAAGGACTTCCTTGCATGAGGTGAGGTGTGAGGCCAGCATTTGTACCCATAACTTGTCTTGACTGAACCCTGATGCCAGTCACCTCCAAGTGAACCAATCAGAGTTGTCATTAGCAGTCTGTCCCCAGCACCTGCCCTGTGAGTCCAGGTCCACTGCTGAGAATAATAGATTCTTATGAACTTCTGCTCCCCTGTGCCTGCAGCCAAACTCTGTTCCTGACTTCAGGAAGAGCTCTCGGTACAGAAGGGATAGTGAAGGTGCCCTTGACTGTGCCAGAGGCCTAGGGCTGTGGGTGGGGCCCAGCAGCACTCATTATAGCTGAAACCCCACAGCACCAGAGCAGAAAATAAGCTGAAATTATCTGTGTAGACCTTGAGAACATAATGTGAAGTGAAATAAATCCAATACAACCTTAAATATAGATGGTTTATCTTGGGCAAGAAACCCTAAGAATAAATAAACTAAAGAGCATAATACAAGATATATAAGAGGAACAGAGGAGCTAGATCTTCTTCAGATGGGAAGGGACCAAGAGATGGAGGGAGGGGAGAGAGCAGGAAAGGGCAGGGGATGTAAGTAGAATTAAGGCCTGTTATAGGCATGTACTGACTCCCCACAATGAATGCATTATGAACATAGATGGATAAACAAGCTTTTAAAAGTATGCAAAACCATTCATTTAAAATTACCCCTGGAAATCTTTTCTGTGAAAAGAATCAGGTGTCACAAGGCCTTAGGTTTGCTGGGGGTCAGGAAGCATGCCATTCCCTCCCCCAGGGCCGCCCTGCTCTAGGTCTTCAGTGGGATGTGTGAGGGACTGAGCAGCCGCCAGAATCTCCTCCACCAAGCACAACCCACCCTCTGCCTTCACCGTGGATCCAACAAGCCCTGGACTGAAACATTGCTTCTGGACCAAACACATACAGAGACTTTTCCTTGTTACTGTTCTCTAAACAACACACATCGTGTGAAGATAGCACTTGGGTTATAGCAGCATGGTAAATAATTCAGACAGGACAAAGCACACAGCAAGAGATATGGGGGCTCTTTGAAGGTTCATTGCCTAATTATACAAGGGGTGAGGCAGCCCTGGATTTTGGTGTCTGCAGCCCCTTGAACTCCCTACTAGGAACAGAGAGATAGTGATAATGTGTACAGGGAGCAGTTTGAACAGGTGAAGCCATCTTCTTTGATGAAGTTAATGTACTTCCATGTTTCCTCCACATGGCCTTTAAATCAGAAAATATGTTCATAGGTGACTTCAACATGCACTGAAGCCGGGGCATGGTGCTGCAGGCTTATATTCCAGCACTCTGACAAGCTGAGGCAGGAGGATCACCAGTTGCTTCACAAACTAGCAAGAACCTACCTCAAATTAAATAATAACAAAAAGGCTGGCAATGTAGCTTAGTAGGAAGGTCCTGGGTTCAACCCCTCCTCCTCCAAAAAAAGGTGAATCACAAATTCTTCTCAAAGTGCTTTGCCCCAGGGACATCCCGCAGAAATTCACTTATGGATTCCTTCTTTTCATCTTTTTTTCCCTCAGGTCTCTGAACAGAAGATTCCGGAAAGAAGTCTCTTGGAAGGATAACAGATGGGCCAAAGCCTCCCTACCACAAACTGAAGTTCAGCTGGAATTTCTGCAGCTAATTTGACTGTTGTCAATAATAAAAGCAGGGAACTTTGACCCTTGTACTGTTCCTCTTGGAACCCTAGTTATCCTTGTAGACAGTTTGTTAGATGGGCCAGAAACTGTCAAGCTGCTGCTGGGTATTCTGTCAGTACATGAAGGATAACTCAGCTTTCCTTTCCTTTTGCTTATTTTATTTCCTTTTTAGTTTCCAGAACAGTTTTTGAATTATGGGAAAATTGAGTAGATAGTGTAAGTTCCCACATAACCTCCTACACCATCATATCACAAGGGTCTCATATGAATACAATCCACAGCAGATGAGGATTTCTCTCCTTCTTAACCTAGTGTTTCCTCTGTCCCAGGATTCCATCCAGAGCTCTGTATTATATCCGGCCCTGGTGTGTCTTCTTGATTCCCTTGACTCTGCAGAGTTTTTCACATTTTCCTTGTTTTTCATGACTGTCAGTGACAGTCCTGATCAATGGACTGTGGACTGTCCCCGTGTTGAGAGCTGTCTGATGTTTTCCTCATGACTAGAAGGATTGGGGAGGAGGACCATGGAGACAATGCACCTTGTCTTCCCTTCACATGCAGGGTGCCTGCAACAGACGTGATCATGGCTGTCACTGTTGACCTTGATCAGCTGGTTAGACGGCAGAGTTCGTGTTCATCCACTGCAGAGGGGACAGACATTCATCCAAGGAACTCTGATTCCTTTTACTGTAGCACAATATTTAAAACCAAAAAGTGAGTATGAGATGTGCTCATTAGTCCCTCTCGCTGTCGGAGAGCTGCAGTGTGTGTATCACCTGCAACTCTGTCTGCATGTAAGCATCTGTGCCTTTACTGAGTGAAACACGAGCTTTCTCTGACCTCTCCTAACCTAGCGCACTACAACCCCGATCACATAGGCGTCTCCCCTTCCTTACATGTAAATTCACACTTCAGGGTTAAGAATCCTATTTCTACCATCACCATTTCATAGCCCAGCTGCTAAGTTTCAGGCATGTAGAGCAGCAGCAGCTTCGTTCATCCAGGCCCAGGAGAACACGCCGTCAGTGGAATGTGCGGCTCTTTCTGCCTTTACTCTTAGAGTCTGCTGGCCTCTTCTCCACTTTCCTTCAGTGAAGTTATTATATATATATGGCACCATTGGTTCTCTGGTGCCTCTTCATTTTCCCCCTGTATTCAATGTGCTTTTGATTTATAAATTTGAAGTAATGCTGCCCCCCAATGGTTCTCCCCATCTAGCAGTATCAATTAGAAACCATGGGTAGGAAAAACATTTTCACTAGTAATCCAGTGGCATAAAAATTTTGCTGTCAAATATCTTGATGTAGATGGTTTAAGTTGGCATGCCAGGTGACAAGATAGGAGCAGATGACAACTCCCACTGCCTTAGTTTCCTTTGTGCTATAAGTTTACAACAACAGGGGTCTCTACCTCCTAGGAATTTTTGGTGAGGTTTAAATGAGTTTGATATGTTCAGGGTCATCAGAACATATGGAAAATGCTTCCCAGATGTACCTGTGAAAGAGCACTATGGTGTGACTGACATTTTTATGCACCACTCTGGAATCTACACACAGTGATACCAATGAAGAGGCTGATGGGGAATGGAAGCCTTGCCAAGGAATGGGGCACATTGTACACAGAGATGACAGTGTATATGATGGGTGTGAGGGGTGAGATGGAAGGAGAAGGGACAAGGGTAACATCTCCTCTTGTCTTGAACAATGAGGCACCCAGGAGGAAGCTAGAGGAGAACTTGAGTCTTTGGTTTGATAATCCTAAAACAGAGCTTATAAGAGAAAACTGGATACAGGAAGTTCTTTTGGAAAATGATCCCTAGAGATTGACTTTAGCACCACACATGCCAGCATTAGGGCTGCTATTTTCCAGCTAGACAATCTCAGGACACAATGTCTGACAATGTTTCCTTGTTTATAGAATAGGTAAAATCAAGGCCTTCCTGCAGAAAGTCCTACAGAGTATTTTACGAACTTATACAAATGAGTGGCTCACATAGGGCTGGCACTGAAGAAAACCGAAGTATTAGTTGCCACTATTGCTGCTGTTAAAAAGAGGAACTTTCAACAAGTTTCTATCAAAAGTCCTATTGATCAACCCTTTCCTAGTTACTTCTAGGTACAGAATTTTGAGAAAGAAAACTCAAAATAAGCCTAATGGATGGTTATCGTCACAGCCACATAATCAATATTACAAAAAAGTCACATTTAATCTTAATTCAGTCTTATCTCCAAGGTCAGTCATTTTAGCATTAGAATCTCCACTCCTAGAGCCAGGGATTTAGCTCAAGTGGTGCAGCACCTACTTTAGAATCTTCATTCCTCTTAAGAAATAAACTACAGGATTATGTTTACACAAAACTGTAAGCCACACCACCATTACTCCATCATGCTGTATCCTCGGACCTTATCTCTATCATTTTTAGTTTTTCCTCTATAGTTTGAAATCATTGATTCAGTCTGAGAATGTACATCTTTGTGCACATCTGATGTATGCATGTGAGATGGAGGGAAGTCAGGAAAATAAGATGTATCAGTCATCTACTATCATAATACTGTTGCACAACAAACGATCAGAAACCTAATGCCTTCCAGTAAGAAGGTGATTGTTTAGTGCACACATCTGTGCTCACTAAGGTAGACTTCCTAAGCTTTGGATATCAGTAAAACCCTCTTGTGGTTGGCCCTTGGCTAACATAGTAGATACAGGTGTGGCTGAAATGACTAGAGCCTTTGGACTTGGTTTCACCTGCCTCATTCTCCCAAAGGCCAACTCCTGTCTGAGACTCCCAGAGTGCTGGTATAATGTGTGCACCAGCATACCCAGTTCTATCTGGTTCTTAGTTTAAACCAATAAGCGCTAGCTGAGATTAAAGCATTTATCAAAATAAGCCACCTGGTGCAGCCAGATGCGGGATGCACAGAGCTGATGTTGCCCTGGAACCTGTATTGACAGATGCTGTGCCACCCTTCCCTTCTGCATCTTTGATGTGGGTGTTCAGTCCTGTCTGGTCTGCAGGCTGCAGGAGGACACAGGGTGTCCTAGCCCCTCCTCTGGGATTTTCAGTGACACAGAAAACAGCAAGCCACCCTGTTCCATGTGAGAACCCCTTCACCATCCTCCTGGTTTCCTCAAATATGACTTTCTGACAAAATGTGAGTTCCACCTTGAGTGGGGTGAGGGATCAGGCTAGAGGCTGAGTACGCCTTACATGGAGCTCTCTGGGGAAGGGGCTGAGGGGACAAGAGAGACACAGACCACTCTTCATTCAGCGATCTTACTACTGTTCTCCAGAAGGCTTAGCTGCACACTCTCAGTGATGGCTTGGTGTGCTTAGTGTGGGGACCCATGATGCTGGGGGCTGAGTGACTTCAGGACACAGCAAATAATACCCCAGAGCAAATGAGCCAGCAGCTGATAGCACCCAGGATACATACTGACTGAGCTTCTGAACAAAACCAGTATTCTCCCATTTTTCTTGAAACAATGGCTTTCTGTATCATGGTATGGTTGAAAAGTAGGATAAATGTTTAATTTTTTTACACTTTACTGTGGTAAAGACACAGTGTCATGAATCTCCTTCAAAACCCTTGATCACACTGAGTACTCTCATCCCACAGATCTTGCCACTTTTTGAAGCAGTTCTGCAAGTCCTCTTTCCTGAGTGTCTTTAACTGCACTGCTGTGACTGTCCTGAATCTATTAAAAATATTTCCCTTTTGTAGTCATCTTGACTCTGGGAAAAAATGAAGTCACTGCCAGATCTGGTGGATACGGCGGACAAGCGTACAATAATAGCATGTTGTTCTAAGGCTGCTTTTCCTTAGGATGGCACTTGAGAACAGCATCCACCATAGTTTTGGTCACACCTCATAAAGACACGCACAAAGGAGAACTTCCGGAGTTGCTTCAGAAAGTGACAAGAACCGCAGGATAAGTGTCCTTGAAGTGAGGGAGGATCGATAGCATCATGTGTTTTATTGAAATATATTTTTAAAAATATGCACACAGTATTTTTGGCTTGTTTTCCCTTTTGTGGGATGAGACAGAGGTGCAGAAATTCTTTTAGCTCTCTCTTCCCTCTAAGTGAAATAACAGAGCAAGTGAGCTAACTCCAGGCAGGGGCTTATATCCAGCCCAGACATGGGGAGGGTAGAGTAGGGCAAGGACAGGGGCAACTGCAGAGGGTGTAGCTTCTGCTGGCTCTCAGGAATGAGCTTTGTCAGGCCCTCCACCTGCTGAGGAAAACCAGAAATGTGGACATTTGCACATAATCTAAGTTTAAAAGTTGGATAATACATTCATGTAATCAGTTACCAACCCAGAGAGGGGGAAGCACAGATACAGAAAACCCTGTTTTCAGCAAAATGCAAGAATGCAGGCTTCTTGTGATAACAAAGGCAGCCAGCCCCTCTTCCCCCTGCAGATGTGGATCTTTGCTCAGGGCCACCAAGTTGCTTGCATTGAGCAGCACAGGCCAAGCTAACAGAGCTGGTCGGCGGCCGAGCTCCAGCTCTCAGACCACTAGTTTGCAGCCTCTGCATAAGCTAATGGGGAAAAGCTGACCCCTGACCAGGTTTTCCTCATAAAAATGTCACTCCCTGGCAGTAACACTTTCTCAAATATTCCTTTTGTGTTTGATTTACAAGCCACAAATAAAAAGCGCTTCCTGATAGGTGAACTTTCACCTCCCTGACAAAGTAGAGAGAAACATTTCCTACTCGCCGCTGGATTCCATGCTTCATGAATCCTTTTCCTTTAAGAACTTCCTTTATCTCATTCCTTTGAGCCACAAGGCTACTTTGCTGAGAAAACTTGGCAGAAAGTTATATTTAGAAAAGCGCAGAGCCAAGCAAATTCCCCCATCAACTGCCCCAAAACCCATGACCCCACAGAGCAGGAGCCTGCGTGCTGCTATTTCTGCCTGGCCCTGAGAGTGCTTTTTATTAATAAACATGTAATTGGCCACTCCTGGCTCATAGGCCCAAGAAAATTTTATAAGCACCAACTTGAAAGGGTATAATGAATACCTCTTTGTAATAATTGTAGCTGCCTGATTTTATTGGTACTTTAATTGCCAGAAGGTTAAAAATAAAGGTTTTTAAGCTTAGTAGAAGAGAAAGGAGTTCACTTCCTGCCAGAACTACCTAGGAGTTTGCTTCTCACTCCCTTCTCCCTGTGCCCACCTATTCTTATATAGATGAACACGGGTGCTATGTTTTCAGTTTATAGGAAAAGCTACTTGGTTGGCTTATGCTCAAGGAATGGAAACCTCAAGGCAACTAAAGGATGAGGATAACAGTGTCTTCTAGGAGCTCACAGGCCTTTGGGCTGAATGAGGCCACCTGGGAACTGGGACCCGGCATCTATGTGAGGAACCAAGGAGAGCGCTGAACCCCCAAACTTGGTTCTGTCAAAGAGCTATTGGACCTCAGCTCACAGCAGGAAGAGACCATCCCCTCCCGTGTGGGTTCTCTGGATTGAATTGTGCCCCTTTGTTTGTAGGTTGATGATCAAACCTCCTGAACCCCAGAATGTAACCTTAGCAGACAATTTACTCTGTTTTCCTTTGATAATATAAAATCCTGGAGGCTGACTAACTCCAAGAAAAGAACTTTCCTAACAGAACTTTCCTCACAGTTTTGGAGGTTGGAAATCCGAGATCCAGTGATGCCATCAACATGGTCTCTCAGGAGTATCACATCAGGGCAGGAGGCACCATGACAGGGCTATGTGGAAGAAGGCAAGGTTACGTGACAGAACCGGAAACAGATAGCCAAGAGGGGCCACTCTTGCTGTTTCATAGCTCCTCACTCCCAGAGACCCAGCTCAGGTCCTGGGAGGAACACATGAACACTTCCAGGTCAGGACCCAATAATCCTAGCACCTTCCTCTAGGCCCCACCCCTTGGAGATTCATCTCTTTCAAGCCCTCCACACTGGGAACCAAGCTGACTGCACAGAACTCAAGGAACACCTGCAACCCACATCCAGGAATGTCTGGAGACAAGGCCTCAGTGAAAGGTGATCAGGGTGAAGTAAGGATGTGTAGGTGACCCTAAGATGACTGCTGTCCTTTGAGAACAGGAAATGAGAGCACAGACACAGGGAGGGACTTCCTGTGAAAACACAAGAAGAGGAAGCCATCAGCAAACTTAAGTCAGAAGCCCAAGGAAACCATCACCACCAACACCTCCGTCTCAGGCACTGAGATCTGTGGGACATTAACTTGTCATTTGAGCCACCGTGTTAAAGCAGCTCTAGCAAATTCCCACAGGGGAGGCATCTGCTTTCACCTCTGCCCATGCCACCCCCCCTTCCCCAAAATGTCCAGACCATGGCCTCTGCCTCTGTGTGGTTATTGTGACTTCTCAGCTGCTCTAATCAGCTCGATCTGCAGTGCAGGTCAGGTCCCCCACCTTGTTCCAATTCTAGAGACAGGAGGTCACAGGACATGCTTGGAAGTCACCTGGAGCTGTTCACCTTTCATGTACCACTAGAAGAGAGTGCATGGGTGCACTTGCATGCATCTGTGTGTGTGCAATGCTCAAGTGTGCATGCACAGGATCCCTGCTTAGATGTGACCCATTGTTGCCCTCCTGTTTCAACGAGTGGCTCATCCTAGAAATTGCAAACCAGCTTCTAGTGACAGTGAGGTGAAGGAGTGCAACAGGGCTAGGGCAACTTGCAGACTAAAAAACTGTTGTGGCATATGATTGCAGCCATAGTTTTACAGACATATTTATCATCTGAAAATTCATGAAACTATGCCTTTTACAACATGGACACTGTGAGGATAGTAAATGGCACCCTGCTGAGCATAGGACTTTAAAGTGTTGATTTCTGGACATTTGACACCTTTGGGGTGCAACAAAGAAGTGGAAAGGTTTAGCCCAACTTTTAGAAACAGCTTAGGAACCTCCCTTGGCTCAGGCAAGACCTTGAACATGTGGTTTCTCCTCAGCCTGGAAAACAGTGGTGTCAGTGGCAAGGGAGTCTGGTTGCCCTCAGCTGGTTGCTGAGGTTATGGCTGCAACAGTGATGCTGTGCCTCAGATTCAGGTGGTGGGAAAAAGTGTCCTCTGGTCAGGTTTTATTCCTGGGCCTCTGACTGCTCAGGAGCTCAGTTATCTTGCAATTCTCATGCAAACACAGCTTAGTTGGCAGTTTCTACATGCTGTGTGTGGCTGCCAGCTGTCAGTCCCAGTATGCAATGAGGCAACACCAATTGCGACAGCACCTGGAAGAAATCCTGCTCACATCTGAAGGGACACGTCTGCAGCTAGGCTTACGTCAGCTTTCCTGTGTGTAGAGGTAGGCAGGGACAGACGGAACCCTACACTGTTATTAATTCAAAGCAGTAGAGTTTAAAGATACAGTAAATTGTTTTAAGAAAATACCTAGAGAACAGAGGCATCTAGATATTCCTTGTATGACCTTGTATTAAGGTACAGCATGTGTATGGGAGGGTGCACCACTCCTAAAAGAAAAGCTTGACTATTTATCAAAAATAGTCCACATTCAGGTGCTATGTGAGTCTGTCTTCAGTGACAATAACAAAATCTTTGAGCCTGGGGAAGAAAACCAGTTTGACTCAGCTCATAAGACTGAAAGTCCCGGATCCAGATCGGGCAGCTACATTGATTTGAGCTCTGGTGAAGGCTTCACGATGGAGCATTGCAGATGGGCACCCAGGCAAAGACCAAAGGGCAGGATAAGAAGTTGGAGACAGACAGAATCAGGCTTGGTCTCCAGCAGCAACTCACTCTTGGGAGAAGTCAGCTACTCCATGAGACCGGCTTAAATCCCTCCAAGGGCTCTATGACCTGATCATCTGGGTCCCTCTTAATAGTCAGACACCTGTCATATCACTAAGGAGACCAGGAGTCCAGCACATGAGGCACAGAGAGCAAACTGCATCCAGGCCAAGGCTGTGAGCACCCAGCTCAGCAATGAGGCTGCAACAGACCCTAGAAGCCTTCCCACACCACTTACCTCCAAAGAGAACAGCTCTTTGTTCTCCAAAGATAATGGCTATCTACACTGCAGTGAGGAGGAGAAAAGAGGCAGTAGGTCAGAGAAAGCTTGCTTCTGGGGTGGTCCAATCTCCTTTGGGGAAAGGCACCCAGCATGCCAAGCAAGCACCCTGATAGGGCGACTGTGTTTTGAGGCTGGCAGAGCTAACAAGATGAGTATTCATAGTATAGCCATAAACATTTTATTGTACTTCCTTAGGGAAATAGGCATCCATAATTATGCTGCATGTGTATGTGTCATTAGAATTGTCAGTTCTAAGTACATTTTGACAAATTTTTCAAACCATGGGAACTCCTTCCATCTGATATCCATGAAAAACCAAAATCTAACATGATATTTAATAGATAAAGCCCTAAAGCTTTTATTCTAAACTCAGAAAAACTGATAACATATCTACACTGGTCCCTTCTATTCTACAACGTAGTAAAGATTCTAGCCAGGTAAAGAAAAAGAAATAAAAGACATTCAGACTGAGAAAATAGGAATAAAATTATTTCTATGTGTAGATGGCATGATCTTGCACAGAGAATATCATAAGGAATCCACAAATATATCTAAAATATTAGACTAATAAATTTGGCAAAGTTATATGAGTACAATACAGACAAATCAAATGTATTTTTATATACTTACAACACACAAACCAAATATGACTTTAAAAATTTCCATGTACAACAGCATCAACAAAGAAAAAATATTCTGTAACAAATTTAACCAAACATACAAAATTTAAACATTGAAAACTATAAACTATTATTGAAAAACTTAAAGACCAACTAAACAGAACAATATCCTATGTTCATAGTTTGTAAGGCTTTACATGTTACTAAGATGACAAAACTAACACTCTATAAAGAATTTTAGAGATTCAATGCTTTTCCTATCAAAATCCCAGTTGGATTTTTTATAGAAATAAATAAGCTGCTCCTAAATTTCATGTGAACATGGGAGTGATCAGAACAATGAAAAAGGAAGAGGAAAGTTGGAAGACTCATACATTGTCAAAGCTTAAGCAAAAGACTGAGTGGTATTAGCATAAGTACTGATGTGTAGATCAACAAGATAAAAGAAAGCCCAAATTAAAATCATACATTTATTTAGTTCATTTTTTTGTTCTTTGGGATTATTTATTCCTTGATTTTTTGTTGTTGTTGCATGAGACAGGGTCTCATTATCCAGGTCAGGCTTACCATGAACCTACTATGAAGCCCAGGCTGGCCTTGAACTTGTGATGATCCTCCTGCCTCACTCTCCCAGTACTGGGATTACTGGCATGAGCCACCACAGCCAGATTTAATTCAACTGATTTTTGATAAAGATGCCAAGATAATAATAATAATAATGGTTTTTTCAATATATGGTATGGTCCAACTGAATATCCACATGCAAAAAATGTTTAGAATATGTACAAAAATTAACCCAATTAAATCAAAGATCTAAGCATAAGAGGTAAACTACAAAACTCTTAAAAGAAAACATAGGTGTAAATCTTTGTGACTTTGGATTAAGTAATGATTTTTTAGGTGTGATATCAAAAGAATAAACATGCTCACTTGGCAGCATATATACAAAAGCACAAACAAAAGAAAACAATAGACCAATTAAATTTCATTGAAATTAATAATGTTAATGTTCCACAATATACTTACAAAAGGATGAAAAGACAACTCACAAAATGGGAGAAAAGAATTATAAGTCATATATGATTCACATCCAAAATGTGAACAAAAAATCCTTAAAATTCAACAATAAAAAACCTTTGATTTAAAAGTGGACAAAGGACTGTAATGCACATTTCTTCAAAGAAAATATTCAAATGACCAGCAAAAACATGAAAAAATATACACTGCAATAAAAACTACAGTCAAATACCACTTCATGCACAGTAAGAAGGCAATAGTCAAAGACCAGCAACAAGTGTTGATGATGATGTAGAGAAATTGGAAACATCATATATCGCTTCATGGAAGTATAAAATGAGGTGGTCAATTTCAAAAGCAGTTTTTCACTTGTTAATAATGTTAGACATCATGGTACCATATGACCTAGCAGTTCTAGTCCTAAGTATATCCTCCAAGCACTGAAAAAATAAGTTCATACAAACACTTGTATATGAATGCTCACAGTAACATTATCCATAATAGTCAAAAAGTAAAAACAATCCAAAGGTCCATTCACAGATAAGACAATAAGAAAAATGTGGTATATTCATATAATGGAATATTATTTAGCCAAGTACTGATATGTGCTATAATATGAATAAAACTTAAAGACATTATGCTAGGTGGGAAAAAAAAGAACAGACACAAAAGGCTCACATTTACGTGAAATGACCAGAGTAGGCAAATCCATGGAGACAAAGTAGATTAATGTTTGCCACCATCTAGGGGTGGAGGTGCAAGGGAGGGGCTGCTCATGGATACAAAGTTTTCTTAGAAGGTGATAAGTATGCTGGAATTAGAGTGGTAATAATTGCACAACCTATACAAGAGGGTATTTGGGGCTGAAGATGTATGGTGGTAGAATGCTTCTTAGTATGTGCAAAGCCCTGGTTTCTCTCCACACCACCCATTAAAAGCCAAACAAAACAAAATCAGGCCAATTTTATGGTAGATAAATTATACCTCGATTTTTAGAATTCATTTATTTATGTTTTGAGACAGGGTTTCACTATGTAGCCAAAGCTGGCCTTGAACTCACTACCTAGCCCAGGCTGCTCCGAAACTCAATGATTCTCCTGCTTCAGCCCTCCAAGTACTGGGTGCCACCATGACCAGTAAAGTTTTAAAATATGTTTCTAGGGTCAGGGATTTTGCTCAGAGGTCTGGTGCCTGCCTCACAAGTGCAACGTACCAAGTTCAATCTCCAATACCAAAAATAAATAAATAAAAAAAATAAGAATAAAGCATGGAGCCAAGGATTTAGCTGAGTGGTTTCGGTGCCTGCCTTGCAAGCACAAGGTCCTAGGTTCAATCCCCTGGTAACCATATACAACAATGTCGAGCGTGGAGAGTCCACACTCCTGACACTTGGATATAGGAAGAGGACCCACCAGCAATCAGTACCACATACCACAATGCCAGGCATGGTGGCTCATGCCTATATCCCAGTACTCGGCAAGCAGAGGGAGGAGGCTTGCTGAGTTCAAGACCAGCCTGAACTATAAAGCGAGACCCTGTCTCCAAAAAAGAAAGAAAGAAAGAAAGAAAGCATGTTCCTACTCCTATATATCATGCATGTCTATAAGAATTCATACATGTTTATTGACCATTCCAGTTGAATTAAAACTTATTTATAGATAATGCACTGTGTTTTATAACTTAATTGGATTTTATTTTTAAAGAGAGATCTAACGAACTTTTACCAATGCAGTTTTTAATGGAAGATCTGAAAGTTAGGCTCCTATTTCCAAGCATTTCTCCAACTGGATTGTGAGTTGTGTTGTGATGATAGCCTAAATCCCAGGAGGTCAGGATGTGTCCTTAATAGGATTTTTACAGAGGCAATCCATGTAAGAAGGTAAGAGTGAGCCCCAATCCAACAAAACTAACCCAATCTAAGGAGAAATGTGTACATAGGAATAGGCATCCACAGAGAAAGAGGAGATAAGAAGATCTTATGAAGACAGAGATGGGTAGGCAAACCAAAGATTGCTAACAGAGTGTATCCAGGACACCCTCTCCCCTGCAGCTTATAATAAATCCCATATCTCAGTACCATCTGCCACATTCCACAGTCAAAGCAAATCACCAGGCCAGCCCAGAATCACAGAGGGGGTCATAGGCTCTAACTCTTGATGGAGGCTGGATCTGCATCCAGACTACATCTACTGTACATGGTGTGGGCTCTCGGAACTCCAGTCATGGCAAGATGCTGGTGCCAGGTTGGCTTCTGCTCCTGTAATGGTGGGGACAATGTATGCCCTGTCAAGTGTCAGGAGACTGGGAATAGCAACTGCTGCCAGGACTCCCTCATCTCAGAGGCAGCAGGTAAGGGTTGATGCCCAGGAGACGCACACAGTATCCCTCACTGCAGGGAGTGTACACACAGGGCGGTAGATGATGACAGAGAAAGACCCAGAGTGCAGTTTAGGAAATGGAGATCATGGTCCAGGAAGAAAGGAAGGAGTGTGATAGAATGTTCCAGGGAGAGCACAGGATGTCCAGCATGGCAAATGGGGACAAGGGCACTTGGGAAACAAATTCCCCCTGCTGCCTCTGATCATAACATATCTGAGCTCAAACTAAACCATCCCCTAGAATACTCTTTAATTGATTCATTATTAACCTTTTAATTTGGAGTATGTTTTCAGCCTTGGACTGACTTCTGGATTTTAGTCAATCTTAGCCTATGTTATGCCAAAAGAGACCCTAAGATGAGGATAAACTCACAAAGGTTTTTTTTTGCTTTTTTTTTTTGAGGTGACATTTATGTACTCTAGTGGGTAGGGAGGATAAATAAGGAAGAAAAATAGCCCACAAAGGTCTTGTGATCCAAGGGGTTACTGTCAGGAGCCTGGGGACATGGCATAGAGCCCATCTCAGGGACTCCTAACCAGCCAACAAGGTTGTTGAAGTAGAAATCAATGCCAAATCACCAGGAGCAGAAGGGCTCTAGGAGGCCCTCTGGGGCTCACAGCTTGGGTGAGGAGGGATGTGGCTGTCAAAGAGACAGATACGAAAGCTATGTCTTCTGCATCTATATTTTCAGAGACACCCATGTCATATAATGGGCATGCGAAAGACCGGAGCCTCACAATCATTTCTTTCCATATAGGTCCATCTTTTCCCAAATTTCTCAAAAAAAAATTTTACCAAAAAGCAGCTTTAAAAGTGTCAATAAGTACTAGGCAGTGACCCTTAACAGTTACAAGAACTGCTTTGCCTTCAGCTGAAATGACTTCATTCTTGTTTGATACTGAGTTTATATAGCATTGGCTCATAACCTCCCCTTATGTTGTCCATGTCTTACAAAGCTTTCTGGTTTGGCAATCCCGACTTCTTGGAGGCCACAGTGACAATACACATTGAAAACACGGGCAAGGACTGGGCTTGTTGACAATGCTCAAAGGAGAGCAATACACTCCCCAGCAGCAGTCTTTGCATTATCATTCTTGTGTTTGCCACACATAGTGGACACACTGATCTAGGGAGTTGGAACTGACACTAGTCACATCTTAATCCTGTTACTACCCTTTCCTCATCTCCCTTCCCTCTCCCCTGGCCCCCATCCTCTTCCTATATCTACAGTCTCCCTCACTGTTTCTATTCCTCTATCTTTTCTTTTGCTCTTTATTTACACTTTGGGTTATCTCATGTAAGAGAGACCATGAGATATTTAACCTGGACCTGATATCTTCCTTGCCGTTGATATATTGATTTTCTCACTGAGCTGCCCCAGTCCTGTCTTTCCAAGAATTTCCCTTTATCCAAAAGGCAGACACACCAAGCTCCAGAGCCCATCTGGCATGATTACCAGTGAGCTGGGGATTCCACATGCAGAGAGATCACATTTCACCCAGTCTAAATCCTTAATGAATGCCCCAACACCGGAAAGCCCTCCCAGTGGGCCAAGCCACAAAGACAATCACTTGGTTTTTGTGACAATACAGGGCCTGCAAGCATCTGAGTGAACTATCATTTCAGAGTATGAAAGAAAGGACACAGGGAAGGGATGTGAAAGAAGGTGAGGGATTCTCTCTTCGTGTGGGTTCCCTCAGAGCTGATCCTTGAGTGAGAACCAAGTGTGGAGCTGGCATTTGTATGTGCCAACCACTGCTTCAGGCTGTTGCCCAGGGATCATAATTTTGGCTGCTGCAAGGAAATGCTGATTGAGAAATGAGGTGCTGGTGTGAAGATGAGGCTGAGTGGGAGGTGGGCAGGTCATCAAGGGTAAGCCACCTTGTCTGCCCAGCTTTCCTATACATCCCCTTCTTGTGACCCTCTGTTATTGATATTTCAAAGAAAGACAACGATGCATCTGTTCTGGGCTTGAATTTGACTCTCATACTTGGGTACAACCTCTCAGACCAAGTTGACCTGGTGATGTCTCTCTCTGGGGTGTACAATGCCCCGGCACAGCTCCTCCTGGGAACAGCGTTGGTGAGGATCTCTGGGACAGAGTCCCCATGTCCTAGCTTCCGGAGAAAAGCTGTATTTCACATGAATGGCTTAGAAAGAAATTCTCATTGCTTGAAATGCCTGCTGCAGGCAGATAGAAAAGGTTTGCCAGAAGCAAAGGTTGGAAATTTCAGAGGCCTCCAGGTCCAATAAGATAGGCTGGGGTTGTTCTGGTGATGGTCATAGGTCACAGTCAAGGACTGAATAATCTAAAGTAGTGGCCTCTGCTAAGCTCAGTGGTGTGGATTTCAATGGCAAGTTTATGGTGTCTCTTTGGCAGTTTCAAAATGAGTACTGGATCACACATTTAAAACATTGGCTCAGCAACCCTCATTGTCCATAAAAGGCCCTTATTCCTTAGCCTGGAGGGAGAAATTGCCTTTGCTGAGTTGCTCCTGGCTGGGATTCTACTCTCTGTAGTTTCTCTGTCACTGAGCTCTCCAGGGTGAGGATTAGGTGATGGATACCCCAAGACTCCAGGTCCTCCCAATCCCACAGTCCTCAGAGGACAAATCCAAGGGGCTCCAAAGGAAACTTTCTTTAAACTTGGTTTCAGTGAATTCAGTCCTGCCCAGCCAATAATGAACTATGGTACAGTTCAGTTGTCTAGTGGAGTCCAGAATAGATTAAAAAAATATGTTCCAAATATCCTTCCATGGAGCCAGAAACCCTGGAAATTCACTGGATGGACTTTACACAGCCATTTAAGCTGGGGGCCTGGGGATGTGGCTCAGCAACAGAGCACTTGCTTGGTATACACGAGTCTTGGGTTTGAACCCCAACACTGCAATAAATATATAAAAAAACCAAAATATGGCTTTTATTAGAGGCAGTTAAGTTAGATAGAAATTAACATACATTAGAGGGAGACTGAGCTCTCAAGGAAGTCAGTCAATGAAAGAAAGACATCAGAATTGTAGCTGGAGTGCATTTAAAGGCCAAATCTCAAGATAGAGATGCAATGGCCAGGTTTGCATGCCTCCCTAAGAGATACATGGTAACTTGAGATTATACTGCACTTAGAACCATCTGGTCTGTGAAGTTCAGACAGGCAGGTGGATAGAGCATCCCGACCCATCCTCTCCCTCAAAAGGCCTTTGTACTTTCCACATTCCTTTGCCATGTGACTTGTTTCCCTACTGGATCAATATTAGCCAGATAGCTAAAGGTTGATTATAGACTGACTCACAGTGACTGTATTGTGACTTTGCTGGATAGACTGCCCCTGACAGAAGCCCTCTGTGGTAGCACACTTGGAACCCCTTCTGTCCCTCAGGAACTCTCTCAGTAACCTTTTCCTACTCTTAACCTCCTCTGTCCTTTGGAATTCATTCCTTGACCTCAACGGACACAAATTCAGCACATCTGACATCTAGCAGGTTGAGAGTTACATTTCTCCCAAATCACTACTATGGTAATGCAGCAGGACAAGAAATGCTTTGAAGAAAAATAAAACAACATCCAACACTGAACATCTGCCATAATTACATATTTGCTTTAAGAAAATAGGTGAGAAAAAGCCAAAAAGAATGCATGAAAAGGGCAAAAGTGTAATGATGATTATGTTCAGCTGTTATTACTGGCTATATTTATTTTTCTAAGTTGTTTCAAAGTTGTAATGTGTTGTAGTTCTGGCTACAAAAGCAAGTCTGCTTTCTGAGGACTCACATCTTAAATCCCTGACCGAGGCTCTGAAAGGATCTGTTTTCTCCTCTCCCAACTACATCTTCTTTCAGGCTGCTGTGCCTGTGTGGAAAGCCAGTGGTTGGGTCACACTGTCCCTTTCAAGGTTCCTGGGAACAATATAACAATTTCCTGGCAGTAATCGCTAGTCATCAGTAAAGTAAACTAACAGATACATGATATTGTCTTTCCTCCTTCCTTGTCCTTTCTCTTCAGAAATTTCTTCAAACAGGAACTTCAAAGGTCACTTTTCTTGACATATGATTTTAATTCCTTTCTAACAACCTCTCACACTTTCCCACAAATTTTATAAGTGAAATGAACAATCTTTGTTACACACACATTGAAGGAGGAAATTAATGTTTTGAGTTTTAGCTAGAAAAGACGGTTAAAAATAAGTTTTGTGCAGAAGTCATAGTTAATAGAGTAAAAGGTGTAAGGTATTTAACTTCACGTCTGTGTAAGGCTGCTGCTAACTTCCACAGAATTAGATCTGTATTTTTAGTGAAGTAATTTATATAATCATTCAAGAGCTTAATTCTGCCTCCTAATAGAATTTTTAAAACTCACTGCTCCAATAGATTGCATTGATAGTTGATGAGCATTTCATAAATGCAATTTATTTTATTATGTTAAATAAATTCCACATTTCCCAAAAGAAAGATTGGATATATTTAATTTTGATTTTCTAGATAAACATTAGCTAGCAAGATGCTATGAAATAACAGTTGTAGAATTTAATAGCTGTTTTTTCTTCCCCTCCTTTTCTCTCTTCTTTTTTCCTTCCCTTCTTCTTCCTCCTTTTCTTCCTGATTGGAAATTAAAATAATCTTTAGCCACCTGTACTCATATTATATTTCTAATGGTGCTGAGGTTATTGAAAGCATCATATAGGCAAACTTTATATTTAACTTTTAAAAGATAAAATGCAATTAGTCACACTCTCCAATATATTTCCTCAGCTCCTTCCTCTCTCCTGCCTTGCTTTTCTTGCTTTGCCTTTGTCCTCTTGCAAATAGATATGTGGGAAAGCTACACTGAGATTCGGGAGAAGTGTAATGAGGCTCCATTACTAATTAATGCTCCAATTAAAACAGTTATTGAACAGGTCTCCTAATGAACCATGTTGCCGGGTCCCACAGCTCCCACCTCACTTTTTGATGTCACTGTCATGTGGCTCTGCCTTCACTGGTAGTTATGAAAAGCAGACCCATGGCCAGCTGGCATCCGCCGTGGTTGCCGTGGTCCTCCAGGATCTTAGAGAACCCACCCTCATCGGTGTTCTTCCCTGAGCCATCTTGGCTCGCCCTTCCTTTCTGTCTTGCTCTCATGGAGGACATGGCTGGCATGGAGATGATGGTGACTTGGACTCAACTTTGTAAGACCCCTGAGTCTTGCCTTCCCTACTGCTGGGGATTCAACCATCATCCTGCACTGTTGAAGCCTCAGTCTGATTCCCCACTGCTCACTCTGAGTCTGAACTTAACCTGCTCCAGACTCCTCCTGCCAAGCAATAAGCCAACTCTATCACTAAAGTGACAAATCCTGCTTCTAAAAATAGGTATTCAGCTGGGTGTGGCGGTGCACACCTATAACCCCAGCACCCTATCACTCAAAAGGCTGAGGCAAGATGATCATCATGAGTTGAAGACCAGCCTGAACTACACAAGAGACTATGTTTCAGAACAATAACAACAAACAGATATCTGGTCTGCATTTTCATGGTTCTGTATATGATAAACATGACAGGAATTGTACCCACACATCCAATGTGCAAACAGCTTCATTTATTCTGGCAACAGGCATCAAGAATTTATAAATGGGGCAAATGCACTGTAAATAGATTGGTTCCCAAATAGTACACTGCATAGCCATTTGCTTGCAGCAATGCCTGGAACAAGATTTGAAAGTACCCAGGCAATTTGGCACCTCTGTGAATACTTTGTTAGCTACAGCTAACATGTTATTGTGCTTGCTTAGTGGAATACAGACTTAAAAGGGAAGAGGTTTTTATTGAGGTACAGTAAATATACAGAAAAGTTCACACATTGTTAGTCTTGCTGAATTTCTCATACTGAATACTCCCTTGTAAGCAGACCCAGATCGAGTCAGTGTTCTCAAACACACCCAGACACTGTCCTCCAATAAGGGAAATTGCTATCATTTCAACTCAGACTGTCCTCCCACAGCGTGGTCCCACACCTAGTGCTATCAAGTAATGGGGCCTCCAGCTCACTAGAGAACCACACTCTCTTCTCTTTCCTTCCTACACACTCCACCATGACATGCTGCCCCACGTCAGACCCCAGAGCAACAGGGCCAAGAGATCACCTCTAAAACCACAAGCCAAAATAAACATTTCTTCCCAGCACTCTGGAGGCTGAGGCAGGAGGATTACCATGAGTTCAAGGCCAGCGTGGGGCTCATAGTGAGTTCAAGGTAAAGCCAAACTATATAGCAAGACCTCACTTCAAAAATATGAGGGCCAGAGATTTAGCTCAGTGATTCTGGCATTTTCCCAGCAAACACAAAGTCCTGTGTTCGATCCCTGGTAATCACATATGACAAGGCTGGGTATGGTGACTCACACACATCAGCAATCAGTACCATACACCACAAAGCTGGGAGTGGTAGCTCATGCTGTAATCCTAGCACTTGTGAGGCAGAGGCAGGATTGCTGAGCTTGAGGCTGAGTTCAGGACCAGCCTGAACTACAAAGTGAGACCCTGTCTCAAAAGACAAACAAATAGTTTTCCTCCATATTACACTATCTCAAGTATTTTTTTTCATTAGAGGAAAGTTGAGTAATGCAGTGACTATATACTGACTTATAACTGCATAAATTAATTTCTTCTCTCTTACTTTTGAGCATGGCTTCTTTCACTCAACATTACAATTTCCATACTTATTTACATGGTTTCATATAGTCGTAGATCATTTGTTTTTGTCACTAGAGAGATTTGCTTTTCCATGATGTGAATAGCCTACAATTCATTCTGCTATTACTGGGAATTTGGTTGTTTCTGTTCTGTGGACATATGTCTTTTGGCATGGATATAGGCATATGTCTTACTGGTATACCCAGAGTGGAACTGTTGGATGACAGGATCGTACAGGATACTGCCAAAGGGTTTTCCAAAGTAGAACTGTGTCAATTTACACTCCTCCCAGCCATGTGTGAGATTTCACTTGTGCCAAATCTTTCCCAGCATATGGCCTTGTCCCTTTTTCCATTTCAGTCATTCGCATGATGATTATAGTTTGCATTTCAGGGACAACTAATTCAATGGAGGATATTTCACATGCTCATTGGCTAATGAAGTATACTTCAGGATATAAACTTCTGTTATTTTAATCACTAATTTATGTGATATGAAATGAAGTAGAAAAAACACTTTTCATTTAAAAATATTAGAATACACAACTAATATTTCATTTTCACTAAATTTTTCAGCTGGTGCATAAATATGGGTGTTTATCAGTTTCCTGGTGGGAAGAAATCCAATATAAGTGGTCCCAGAGGATCTAGAAGAGACGTCTGTGGAGGTGTGGTTAGGTTGGAAGGAATTGAAGATGCACCAGGGGCCAACAGCAATGGAGAAATATTGTCACATGGATCTAAAGAGGTAGAGGAAAGAGTATGCCCAAGGGGAACCATGAGAGGGGCCTGGCAGAGGCTGTGGGCAAGCAGGGATGCAGGTCCTGGGATACCACACTGCCCAAAGCACAGAGAAATCAGGAGAAATTCCCAGCCCCTGCCTCTCTGCTCTCCTCTGCCGGTGCTGCCTGCCATTGGCCAAATCCAAGGCACAGAAGAAGAGATCCTGTGAGACAAGCCTGGTTCCTGGTGGGTGAGGGAAGAGCTGAGGGGACTGACCTGAGGACAAAGGTGAGCGGAAGGGAAGCACACAGTCCCTGCAAGGTGGTGGGAAGAAATGGCTGCAGAAATCCTGGGCCCGTCGTACATCGGGGCTGTCTCTGAGTGTGTTTGTCTGGAGAGAGGAGCTTTGTCTGACTGATCAGTAAGCTTCCTTCTGGTCCTGAGGTCAAAGCTGCCTCACACATTCTTTTCTGAAAGCTGTCAAACCACTCCCTGAGGAACTGTGCTATCTTCATCATGATGGACTCCTCCATCTCTTTTGGTCCCCTGACACCCCTCCTTCGTTCCTTTGTCCTCCTTTCCTTACTTCCTTCTAGCTCCCATAGACATTTCATATTGGCAACCATAGCCTAAGGTTCTGAGGTGGAGTGAGATTTACTGGTGAATGCATTCCTGCTTTCCTGGAAAAGTGTCACCAGAAGCAAGTGACACAGCTGCTCTGGGCTTCAGATGCTCTCCACTTTTCCAGCAGGAAGCACTCCAAATGGAGGGCAGCTCTTTGGCAAAGACTGATGCGGCATAAAACAGAGGGTGACAATGACACAGAGAATGAGGAAGCGCAGGCCTTGCCCTAGATGCTGACCAAACATGACAGTGTGGACCTGGAGAGCCAGGAAACCATCCCAAAATGTCCCCAGTGCTCCTGGAGCCTAAGGTGAGCCCACCCTGTGACCCAGCCATCTCACTTTTAAATCTAATCTCCCCACAGGAGCCCCATTGGGCAAGGCTTCTCAGCCCAAGCTAACGTGAACGGGATCCACCTTGATTCACCTATGTATTCCTTCTCTACTTATTACCTATTTACTATATTCTGTTGGTTGATGATTTATTTGACACTGAATTTAAGGAGACTATTCTCTGAGTTTCATTGATGAGCTCGATTTCTGTAGCCTATTGGAGTGTTTTTGTTAAGAGTTGTACCAGCCAGAGAAATTCAATGCCTGGAAGTGTTGCCTAATATGTAGAGGGCAAAGGGAATTCAGGAGAGCCAACTGCCTGCTGACTTTTCCTGAGATTGCAGCTGACCTGAGGTAACCCCGTGCCCTGAGTTCCTGTTTCTCTTATCTGCATGTGGACCTCTTCACCCTAGGACTGGAGGTCAGTTTCTATCTCAGTCCATCCTTGCTACAGTAACTGAATACCACAGAATGGGTAATTTACTTAGATCAATGTGCTGTGTGGCTCCTGCTCCACAGGCTGGAAAGTTCTAGGGCCCGGCGTCCAGGGGGGACCTTCTTGCTGCCCCTTGACATGGCAGTGGTGTCAGCACATGATGAGACACAGCAAGGTGCCAGCTCCTCCCCTTCTTAGAAAAGTCATCAATGCCATCTGGGGGACTCCATCCTCATAACCTCATCTCATCCTAGCTATGGTACCTCCAGGAGGGTCTGGATCCAAGCACTATCCAAAGACTAGATGTGAGGACTAAGTTTCCAACATGTGCACACTCAAGCCAACCATCAGAACTGAATGGCTTCTGCCTTTATCAGTTGCATGTGAATTGCTGGTATAAGAGAGATAGTTGTTCAGAGACAGCTCATAGACAAACTTCGTTAAAGGACGCTGCAGTCAAACTGGCATTTATAACCCAGGCAAGTCACTGGAGTTATGTGATAAAAATTGTATTTAGCCAAGTGGGCTTTTCATCTGTTTTCTAGATTGCAAGTGGAAATGCTGCCTGATTCAATAGTTGAAGAACATGAAACACCACTTAAATTACAAGTAGAATTACTTAGAATAATTATGGTATTGCAAAACATTGCCTCTAAAAACTTGAGCTGTGTAGCAATCAGGGAAACAGATCTTTTCCAGATGGGAAGGAGACCAGGAGATGGAGGGAAGGAAAAGGGGGGAAAAAGAATTGGGTTGTTATTTATATATATCAACCCCCCATGATGAATATAAACATATACTAACAAAACATTTTAAAAACTTGAGATGATAACAAGTGAGATGAGGCATGGAATTTTAACTGAGAAGCCATCCTCCAATTTTGCCTACTACAAAGATAAGCCTTAGTAACTAAGATTTTTCTGTTAGGTTTTTGAGGGGAAAGGAGTAAGAAACACAGAAACAGGGATAAATGTCACACAGATAATGTTGAGGGGAAAAGTCAGACACACAAGGTCACAAATCATGAATTCTGTGTGCATGAAGTTCAAAGCCAAGACTGATCTATAGTGCTGAAGGCATAGAGAGAACTTCAGGGAGTTACTCGACAGGGCAAGAGACCACTCTTCAGGTACACTGTCGTTTGAATCTTAAATGTCTCTGAAAGGCCCAGGTGTTAACAGTTTTACCGTCAGCTTGGCCTTCCTAAGAGGAAGAAGAATCTTTGAGATGTGAGGCCCAGTGGGAAGTCTTCAGGTGCTTGGGGATGAACTTCTGGAAGGGACAATGAGCCCTCAGCTCCTTCCTCTTCCTGTCTTTCATTTCCTGTTCATGAAGGGAGTAGTTCTGTTCTGCCCACTCTCCCAGTACCTCTGCCTAAAAGCACAGGATCCACTCAGTCATATACCAGAGACTCCAAAACTGTGAGCCCAAATAAATCTATTCAAAAATTGACTCTGTCGGGTATTTATTGTAGTGATGCAAGGTGGATCTATGAATGGTGCTTAAAATATTCTCTATCTTTATGTTTTCATCAGTAGAGACATGGGTAGAATTATTGAGCTCTATACTTGCTATTTTTTTTCTCTTTGCTGTATAATTTTTGAAGGAATATAAAAATGAAGCCAGTGATTGAGGATTTGGCTCAGTGGCATCGTGCCTGCCTTGCAAGTGCAAAGTCCTGAGTTCAATTCTCAGTACCAGAAAAAAAAAAAATGAAGTTAGGGGGAAAAAACACCAGGAACAGTAAGCAATATTTTAACTAGTTTTTGCAGATTCTCCACCTATAATTTAGAATTCTTTTCTAATATTTTAGAGGACCTTAAAAACAAGAAAAGTAATTCATTAATAGTTTGATCTGTACTTAGAAATTAAATAGTTCAGGTAACTAATGACTCCATTTTTATATGAATCTCTTAGAATGAGTGATGAAGATAAGTCTCATATACATTATTACCTTATTATTCAAATGTCTGTATCTAATTAAAAATACAATATTTTCTTGTGTGCTCTTGCTCAGACATCTTGTGAGGAATAACTTGATTAACATTTTTCTTTTAATATATTTCCAAAGTTTTTTGTATGTTCGGCAAAATATCAGCTGTGTTGCTAAAAATGAAGCTACTGCCTTCTGCTTGTTGTTGGATGGGAAGAAATGTTGACAAATGATTAAATTTACTCTGGAAGCTATCATTATCATAATTTCTTTTGAAGCAATCCTTTTGAAAGAAGTGCCAGAGCCTCTGAATTTCTAGTGAACCAAGAACCTCCACTCATGACCCAGAAGCCCAGAGAAAGCTGCACAGGTTATGTTGATTTTTGATTGAGTACACAGTGACTGTTTCTAGTTTTGGGATTTTTTTTTTCAACTTCTGTCCCAGAGACTTGGTACTAGATAAAGCTCAGATAAACAAAAAACAAGGAAGTGACTGGTAAAATTATGTCATTCAGCTTTTTCTGTCTCCACAAATTATAAAATCTCTTCCTCATGGTCAGTTGTGGGTGAATTCCACCACTTGTACTGGATAAGTTTCCATTTTCAAAGCATGAGGCCACAAGGTGCAGATTACAGTCTGGAGGTCCTCTCAGCCAAGGCTGACGCTGCCCCCCCGAGAGGCCACCTCCCAGCCTGACTTCCTCCTTTTACCTTTCTGTTTCCTCATTTCCTTAGCGTCTCCTGGAGGTATTTTTTGAATAACTCACTTTCACATGAATCTTAATCTTGGATTTGATATCGGACAACCTATATTAACATGTGACCCCAAACTAATCTGTGGTCTCCATCTTGAGTTTCACAAACACCGCATCCTTATCGAGATTTGAGAGAGTACTGGAGGTAATCTGCTTACTGTTATGGCCTTTTCTCCATGGTTTTTTGATTCCTGCAAGTC
>PVIR01010875.1:0-48691 GCA_004026965.1 Petromus typicus | reverse complement strand
TGTATTTTTTTTTTTTTTTGAGACAGGGTCTCACTTTGTGGTTCAGGCTGGCCCTGAGCTCAGCCTCAAACTCACCTCACATCAATCCTGCCTCTGCCTCCCGAGTGCTGGGATTATAGACATGAGCCACCACACCTAGCACTGTGGAATGTGGTACTGGTTGCTGCTGGGCGTAAGCCTTCACATCCCGTATAGTATGTGGTTAAGCAGGGATTGAACCCAAGTCCTTGTGCTTGCAAGACAGGCGCTGGAACCACTGAGCTAACTCCCTGGCCCCTGAAATTCTGTCTTAATTTGTGTGGTGGGCTAATGATGTATGCTTTGCTTAGCTTCAGAAAATCAGCAAGGTTAGCTTGGAAAAGTTTCCAAAAACCTGTTCCCTTCCACAGTAGGCTGCAGTGTTCTAAGTCCGACATGCATAATTTTCCTTCTCCTCTTCTCCCCTTCTCTCTCTCCACTCCTCTCATACTCTCTTCCCTTTCCTTCTTTCTTTCTTTCCCTGTTTCCTTCCTTTTCCCCTCCCCTTCCACTTTTGTTTTCCCCTTTTCCTTTCTCTCTCTCCCTTTTTCATCTTCCTTTCTGTTTTTTCATCTTCCTTTCTGTTTTCCTTTCTTACTTCCCCATCCCTTCCAATATCTTGTGGCTACTTCCCTCATAAGCTATAATTTTTCAAGATTGACTTTGGTAGAGAATTTCAGTAGTTGACAGAATTTATCATTTTGTTAGGTACAAAGCAAGTTCCATCTGCACTGAGGATTAAAAATTATTTGAATTTTTGAATTGAAAAAACAACTGATCTTTCTGTCTTCATCCTGGATTATATCTCTTCAATATTTATGCTTAGCGGTATTTATGCAAGTGATATTTATGCTTTCCTTCCTCCAATGTAATTACGCTGTGAAAGTAGCTGATAGCATTCAGTGACTTACTCTTGTGGGAGGGATCTGCCATTTTTAAACCTGAGAAATTTGGTAGGATAGTATGTAATTGTCTTCTTTTTGACCTATTCAGACTGCCTTGGGAATATATAGGTGCTAGATGTAGCATAACATAATTTTGTTTAAGGTTCTTCTATGATTACTGGGATTTTAATTTTAAATTCTGTGCTACTACTTTAAAAGTATATCCTGTTGAGTATCTTCTGTAGACTACTTTTGCACTACTGAGATAGTGTCCTGGAGTGTTTGACAAAGAACTTAAAAATCGTCTACATTAATTTCATTGATTTTAACTGTGAATATTGAAAAGCTAAATAATTTGGTCAGGAACACACAGTTTATAAGGGATGATCCTTCCTAGAACAAAGATTATTTGATTCAAAATCTAGTTTATGATATCCCTTAATGTTGTTAATGAATGGTAAATGGAAATATATATATATTTTAAAAATCTATACCTCTTCTAAAAATTCATTTCTCTTTTTAACAACTTCCTATATTTTCCTTCAACATATAAACATTTAAAAAAAGAGCAGTACTTAAGTTCCTTATAATTTCATGCTTCCTGTTAGTCTGCTCAGGCTGTTACAACAGCATACCGTAGACTGGATGGTATAAACAGCACAAGTTAGTTTTCTGATATTTCTGGAAGATGGAGAAACTGAAGTTACAGTTGGGAGTGTTTGTTGGGAGGGTTCTATTTCTGGGTTGCACATGCTTGCTTTCTTCCAGGTCTCCCAAAACAAAGGGAACTTAGCCATGATCCTATTGGATTAGGACTTCACTCTTATTTAATCTTCCCTTTTCCTCTCTAGAGCCTATCTCCACATAGAATCACATTAGAGAGTTACAGCTTCAGCATGTGATTCTGGAAGAGACATAATTCAGTCTATAGTATGCTCTCTAAAGTAAGCAATGCTCCTCATAGCTGCTACCATACTGCCCCGTGATCCTTAATGTGGTTAGACATCAAGAGCGATGTAAGACTGATCTGAGATGATGCAAGCACAGTTTGTTCTACAAAGCAAACACAGCTTTATATGGTTGCTTTGGCATCAGATTTCCTGATTCTGAATCTTGGCTCTGTAGACTAGTACTGTGAACCTAGATGTAATTGTGCTTTGTTATTGAATTGTAAAGTGGAAAGAATTATCTCACAACAGCTAACTTCTAGGAATACATGAGATAGAACATGGTAAATAGTACTCAGTTAATGATAATAATTGATACCGTCTCTACTTGCTACCCCTATTAAGCTTTGGGGTCCAAATGGTTGTAACTTATTTACTTCAAGTCCTAAAGATTTCTCTCTCTGTCTCTTAGGGTCATTGTAAGCTTCAGTTAATTTTATGTCCTTCCTTAATAGGTGTATGCTTATAGAAGTTTCACATAGGGCATTACTATTCTTAAATAATTACAGAGTTCAGAGAAGTCAAATCAACCTGTTATATTCTGGAATCAACAATGCTTTTTTTAAAAAAAATAAAACAAAAACAGATAAGGAAACTAAGTGTCAAAGAAGTTAGTAAATATTCATTTGGGATGAGAGTAAAGTTCTACCATATCTGTCTCCACGTCATGTGCTGTTTCCATTACATCACTTTAAAACAGTTTAACACTTCTAAGTGGTATCTAGTCAGTTTAGAGTTTTCTAGTATCGGAATATTTTTGATAATATTAGATTCCCAGTAATTTGTGACTGAGGCCTAATCAATTTCAGTTTTTTAAAGCAAGGGGTTGATTATTGAAACGCTGTTAGAAATCTTTTAAATATTTCTTTCTTTCCTACAAATGGGAAAGATAGTTATATTGTACAGGAAAACTGAGAAAAAATTAGATTCTCTTACATACTTACAAAACAAAGAAAAGAAAACACAAAACAGTAGCAACACAATCCAGGACAGATTAACTTCAGGTAAACATAGAATTGTTTAGGAAAAAAGTAATGATAGTCACTGTATATCTTAGTCCTGAATACTGTTTATATACTCATAATTATGTAAACACTAAATAATAGTCTAGCCAAAATGATAATTGAATAAAGAAGGGAAGATTATATGTTATACCTCTGCGGAGAAAAGAGCTCAGCCCTTACTTTCGTGTTTGAAAAATCATACACTTAAAACTTGAAATCAAGAAGTAGTGAAATAAGCTTGATGTTAGGAGGTAACTGATATACATTTCAGAATAATCCTGTGAGCTGAAAGTGCTTATCCCTGGGAAGGGGCTTTTGTTTGGAAAGAAATGGTGAACACTAGTTTTCTGTCTTTTTTTTTTTAATGTTTCAAATATTTTATTTTCCTGATTTCCAAGGTAAAAATCTTTGTAAAAATCAAATTATATAGAAATGGATATCACACATAAAGGCTGACATGGTGTTGTTTGCCTGTAATTCCAGTTCTTTGGGAATCTAAGGTAGGAAAGTCATAAGTTCAGCCCATTATGGGCCAGTTAGTAAAATCCTGTCTCAAAATACAAAATAAAAACAGTAGACAGGATTGTAGCTGGGTGCAAAGGCTCTGGGTTCATTTTCCCAAGGATCAAAAAATAACAAAAAGAACTTTTGCATGTTCCCTTATCAAAGTGCAGATATATTCTCTTTTAGTAGCTTAGAGTCTATTTCTTCCTAATCTTTCATTGAGAATATACATATACAGTTTTTTGTAAAAGTGGGATCAAGCTAAAGCATATAACTCTTTATGTACCTTTCTTATATCCTGTATTCACAACAATTGCAAGCTGTTCTTTTTCCTTAACAATAAATTGTGAACCAATTTCAGGCCAATAAATACATTCTGACATGACTTTAAGAATTACTCACTAGTCAATGAGATTTCCTTCAATTTTTGAAATATTAACTAATTTGTTTCTGACTATACATTATATATAATCAAGGAAACAAACATTTCCCATTTTTCTGTTTTCCTGTGAAGACAACTACAGCTATGTAATTTTCCAATTAAAAAAAAAGCTCAGATCTTTATTGGTTGTGTGTGTGTAATATATATATTACACACACACACATCATGATCTCATTCAATATTGAGAATTTGTACCAGTAGTTTGCTGTCTTTTAATGTCAACCCTCTGGAGCTATTTTATAATTCAAAACAAGTACATATAGAATCCTAATAAAATGAAAGCTGAAAGTAAAGAAAAAGCAGACTTTTGCCCAATGGAAAATATTTTGACTTTAACTGAGTCAATGTTTTGTTTGAATGTCAAGATAAGCATTGATTTCCTTTAGAAGGCATCATACTTAATTAATTTGCCTAATATTAATTGAATGTCTGCAATGTGCTAGGCAGAGAAGGGGATGTAAATGTAAATTAGACAGTAATCCTTGCTTCCAAGGAAGTTATGATCCTCTCAGTAGATGAGATATATGCAAATAACTCAAATGGAGGTTAGTGCACAATAAGCACCAGGAGAGCAGGCTTTCTTTCCTCAGCTTTCATGACTCTGAGCTTTGCCTCAGACTTAGGTTTATAGTACAACATGTTTCCAATGATCTTGGCCTTATTTATGATTTGCAAATTTGGCTTCATTCCAGATCTTCATCAATTTCTGCTCTTGAAATTTTGACCTTTCCTCATGGCTTGCTCTTATTAGCATTTTTCATAGGTTTCACGGGTATTTTTTCATTTGTCAACAAAAAAAATTTAGTACCTACAATGAATCAGAGGATGAAGATACTCAAGATTTATATAACATATTTATATGAGATTTTAGATACAGGTTAAGCATTCCTAGTCCCACTTTAAAAGTCCAAAATTCTTCATATTTGGAAACTTTTTAAATGGAGCATTTTGAATTTTTGAATTAGGAGTACTGAAGTGGTAAATTTATGCAAATATTCTGAAATTCAAAAGATTCCAAAATCTAAACACTTCTGGCTCCAATATTATGGATAAATGATACTCAATTTATATTGGTTCACACCTCTCCTCCAAGTGTAAATAAAAAGTTTGGAATTTGTAGTGACATATTTAATGTACTATATTAATTTGTATTCTCAGGAAGGTACTCTACATTAACTTGAAATAAACCCTAATTTCAAGTAATAATGATAAGAAAAAAAATAAGACAGAGTGTAGCCCTGCCACCTTCTTTCTCAAATAGGGCTGTTATACCTGCAGAAAATCAATTACTGTCAATGTTTAAATTAATTTACGTCCTGCTCTTTGAATAGGTTATGTACGTATGGGCTACTCAGTTGTAATTTATTGCAGTACAACACTGTGTAATGTGTACACTAATTTTATTTTCCTTTATATATTCATATATAATGGGAGAAATAATTCAGCATGGCTTTACTGTGTGTATAAAGGGCTCATTTTATTTGATGGTAAAAGTGCTAAGTATTTTCTTCATCAAAAGGATTAATTGATCTTGTAGAAAAACTGAATATAGGTATATCTTAATACATATTTGTGATTTATTCTGAGACAAAATGATATTTTTTTCCAAATCCCAAAGAATATTATGATAGAGGATAATTGTGATAAAACAATTACTTTAGAAATTGATGTTATAAATAGTATGCAGAATAAAATATAGAATATAAACAGACATTAATTTTCAACATAAAACAGACTTTAACTTCTTTATTTTTACTACTTGTGGCCTCAGAACATCTTATTAGCTTATGCCTTTTCTAAGACTGAAAGAGTACTGTGACGGATTCATTTGGATAGTGGTTCATATTTGAGAAAAATTTGAGGATTTTCTTAATGAAGTACAGGGAATAATACCAGTACATATTACCATTTTTTTTGCCTTTCTAGAGACATTTGATACCTTTAATCTCTCTTTGGGCTTCATATCTTTTTTACTCTCTTATCAAATCCAAGCATGTTTTTCTATGTACTTTATGTATTTTATTGTATGCAGTAGAATATACTTAAGTGGTATTCAATTTCCAGGCTTATGTGCTTTGCCAACTTTCAGATGTGTTACTACGCTTTTCTTGGTTTTATTCTTTTCATTTATTATACACATTTCAGAAGCAATTTAAAAATAATAGTCTTTCAGAATTCTAGTTGTACAGAATTTATTTTTTATCAGCATCGTGTTATTTTTAACAGATTGCTAACTTGATTTTGTACTTATGGTTTTTACCCTATGAAGAATTGTTTTTCAGTAAGATATTAGTATGTTAGTTGTTTCTCACAACTGAATACATATCTCATAGTTATAAAATCTCAGAAACATCTCATAGTTATAAAATGATGAATATCAAGAATATTTAGGATAAATTACCTTATAGTTACAGAAGAAGAAACTTTTTAAGAAATTGCAGCAGTTTGTAAACTGTCTGTTGGTCACTCCAACATCACCATAAACTAATCTTAACATTTCATGCGCTTCTTTAGCAATTTTTTTTTCAGTTTGCAACAAAATATCATATCACTCTGTTGTTGTTCCATGATTTATGGCACACTTTAAGTCATACTTCTCAGCTGTAGTTCACAATTTACTGCTGCACCGAGCAAGCTGAGACCCATCACACACCATACTGAGGATTGATATGCTGCTTCTCTGAATGCACATTCCTGCCTTTCTGTGGGATGATACTCAGTAGCAGTACTGACTCACTGGCAATCACACTTCATATATACACATATTATAGAGGCTATTGTATATGTGGTCAAAGAGATATGTACCCAAATATTCTTTACATCTTGTAATAAAGTAAGCATCAGTGAGAGTTCATAAGCACTTTACTGTATATTAAAGAATTGGAAATTAAAGTCAGTAGAGTAATGGTAACATATCTGTAGTTCAGCTACATACTGTTGATCAAAGATGAAAGCAAATTGTAAGAGGATGTGTGTAATACAGCATCTATATGAAAGATCAACCTGTAAAATACAAATTATGTTGTATTCATAAGGTATTGTATAGCCTTTAGAAAGGCTTTATGTAATGTGAAGAGATACATGCTATGCATAACAGGGCAGAAAGTTGTTTAACAGCAACAGGAAAGCAACTACATGTGTTTATGTTGTGTATACAGGATTTTAATCTACTTGTCTGATTCTTAGGTGTCGGTTTGAGAAATTTTGTGAATTTGGAAAGGGTCTGAAAAAATTCTGTGTGAGATTTCTACTAATTACTACTTGATTTATCTGTTAAGAATACAGGTGTTTACTGAGTGGCTGTTACATATTAGGCCCTAAAATAAAGGGAGCAGATTTTATATTTTTACTCTAAGAAAAATAATTTTTTAAATGTAGTTTTTGCATAGATTTACAGCATTTACACTTTTATTTATAATGAAAATACCTCCAAATGAGAATATATATATTTTTCTAACCTAACCAATTATCAGAAATGTTTGATAATTCCTGGTGGTGTCAAGGATGTGGAGAAAGGGGCATTCTCCTCAGTGGCTGGTGTTAGGCAGTGTAGTGTTTTTGAAAGACAGAGTAACAAAATCTCTCCTCATTAAAACGGTCTGTATGCTTTAGTCCAAAACTCAGACTACAGAGAGTTACACCCTTTCTAAAATATATATACAAGGATATTCAGTAAACATTGTTTACAAGAACAAAGCATAATAACAATAACAAAATAAGGAGATGACTTAGATACCTATTAATCCAGAAGTAATTAAATTGATATTTTATATGATAGAATATTGTGGAGCTATTAAGTTGATATAGATTTATGCATAGCCATATGAAATGGTCTCCTAGATATTGTATGTGTTAAAGAAAGTTGCAAACAGTATATCAAGTATGAATTTTTGTATAACATGAAAAAAATATATATGTATGCTTAGGTAAAGGATAGCATATGCATTAGGCACATATTTAAATAAACTATTACAATTAGTAATGACTTCTTTTGGGGAAAAATGTAAAGGGAGGATGGCTGATACTTTTCATCTTGTACCTGTTAATTTCTTTTGTTTGCTAATCCAGTATGATTTACTAGTATTTTGTAAATGACATTAGAGTTTTTACTAGATTTACTATCACCTCATCCTCTACCATTATATTCTAATTTAATGATGAAACACCAAGTGCAACAAGATTACAAACAAAACTCAGCAATTGACTGTGATTATTTAAACACAAAACAATGATGTTTTCAGTGACTATAGTCACTGAGAAACATCCTTCAAAATAGGTCATTAGTAATAGTTATTTATTGTCTGTTAGTTTAAAACATGTTGTAAAGGTCAGAGCAGTAATGGCTAAAGCCAATTGGTTATTAACTGTGGTAATTATTGACCTGAAGGAGAACTGGTCTTCTGAATGATTTTTCTGAAGTTGTTAATAGCTGTATTTGAAGATTAACAGTTATATTGTGATAGTGACAAGCCTGCCAAAAGACATTGGCCCCATTCATATGAAAAATTATGTTTTTAATGTATAATTTGCGACAACATTCATCAAAATCATGCTTTCTTTCTAAAAGGAAAAAATTGATTGGTAGCACTCACAGTGCTAAGGTTAGCATTAATGGTGCTGAAACATCTGAATTTCCTGGCATTTAAATGTTTTAAAAACCTTTGAAGAGATTTATATAAGTTCTTAAATAAACTTGAAACAGTTTTTTAAAAAATAGTAAGGTCACTCTTTGCTTGTATGCCAAAAATGTGTTTTTTAGATATAGGAGGAGAGTTTTCAACTAGTATTGTTTACAATATCTTCCTTCCCATTTGTTTACTTTTTGGTAAAGGAAGGACATTTCTGTGGTGTCCTGTGTTGGCCCCTGTGGGATTTTCTTTGCATTCATATTTTGTTCAGACAGATGCATACATAATTTTAGGCAGATGACTTCTAATCAAATGTTCTAGAAAATAGAGATCATATATGTCTTGTTTTCAGCTCTCTATTTCTCCTCTAGACATTTTACTTGAAACATTGGAATCTGAACTAAAGCAATACAGGGTACAGAACATTTGTGAATATGGGATTACAAAACTTTTTCTTTTTGCTAATAAGTTTTAGTCTTATGTAAGTTCATGTCCTTCCAAGTGTTACGAGTTTCAGTAATAGAAAAAATTAAATTTCAAATTTTTCTAATTTACCCTAAAATATATAAGATCCTATCTATAGGACTAAGTAGATACGTTTCTTTCATATGTTGCAGACTAAAAACACATGTTTAATTATGTTTGGACATATCACAAGGAGGAATTGGACTTCATTTTTAGTTCTTGTGTGTGTCCTACTTTAAAATCACGTGCAGAGATCTTCTATCTGCCAGATGCATTCCTGGCGTTTCTTGTATTCACTCTAGCAGAGCAAGAGACTGCAATCCCTGTTTCTTAAAGGTCTGGTAGGGTGAGGTGTATACCCACTGCAGTGTACGGTCAGAGGAGTTAGAATTCTTGTCCCATGATCATTGTTCTCATTTGCAGGTTAAGAGGAGAAAAGAAGTGGTAAGGGGATCATTAACTATAATCTGACTCTAACTTTGAATTTTTCTCAATTTGTAATTGGCTTGAAGGTTTCAATGTTAAGTGTAATTTACAAAACTCAAGCAAGGAGGAAAAGCCTATTGTATTAATCCGTGTTTTTCCTTTCCCTGTTTTTCCTCTTTATTTCGTGATGTTTTAGATTTGTTTATCATTTCCTTTTCATCTCAATGACTTTGTTTGGTTATTCTTGTAGGGTAATAAATTAGCAAAAAAAGTTTGTTTTTATATCTTTGAATGTCTTGAATTCCTTTTCAGTCCTAAAAGATATTTTTAATCAATATAGAATTATGGAGTGAAAGTTTCTTTCTTTCAACTCTTGTAAAGTACTGCTCTGTAGGAGTGAGGGGAAGAAGATGCAGCCAGAACCCTCATGGAAAACTCCAGTTCCTTGGGAGCCCCACAGCAAAAGGATTAACAAACAACAAACAACAAAGTCAAAACCTTGAGAAAAAGGCTGAGCCCGGGCTTCACTCTTGCTACCCTGAGCAGCATCAGCAGAAAGCCAAGTACCGCAGCAGTACAAGGGGGAGCAGAAGAGCCCATAACCTGAGCTCACTGCATCTTTATTTGGTACCAAGGCTTTACATCCAAAATCGTAGTATACATAAAACTGGATGGCCCCATAATAATCCCTGTAGTTGAAGATCCCATGCGCAAGGCAGACATCTTTAAATCCCAGTAAGTCTCAAGTCCAATAATGTAGTGCACTAATCCTTGTAGTTTAAAAGCCCCAAGGGTGGGGCAGATGTACCATAGTAATTCCAGTAGTTTACCTCACAGGACAACTAAGTCCAGGTAAATCAGTCCTAAGTCTCAGTAAGTCCTCTGCAGTTCCTGCCACTGCCCCACTCGCATTTGGCTTCCATGGGTCTTAATGAGGAATTTGATATACATATCATTTTTCTAATATAAATGGTAGCAGTAGCAATTGGTTTTAAGATTTTATTTTGTCTTTTGTTTTTAGGACTTTATTATGATGTCTTAACATGTATTTCTTTGGGTCTATTCTGTACGAGCCTCATTTATTTTGAGTTTATACATTCATGCCTTTAACCAAATTTGAGAGAAAATAGTGTTCATTTTTAAAATTGCTGCGTTAGTCCTACATTCTTCTTTCTAAAATTCCATGAAATGACTTTCACAGTCATCTATGATGGTTAAGCATAATTGTCAGCTTTACTGGGTTAAGAGATTCTTGGGCGTGTGAGTGGTTCATAAGGGCCCTGTTGTCAGTTGGATCTCAGTTAGTGCAGGCTGCTTTGGAGCTTATACCTGTCCCTAATGTGCTTCTTGGCCATGATGAACTTAGCTTCCTCACACAGTTCAACCTGGTGCTTTAGAGTTAGCCAGTCATGGACTGAAACCTCTTAAAAACGTGGCCCAATTAAACCTTTCTTCCCTTAAGCTGCATTGTTGAGTATTGTATTCCAGTGATAATGAAGCTGACCCATACACTGTCTGAACTTATTTTCTTTTTTTCAGTATACTTTCTCTGTTAATTACAAATCGGGTATTTTCATATTGTATTGTCTTCAAGTTCAGTGATTATTTCCTGTCTTGTCTTCCTCTTTTGCTCGTACCACCCAGTAACTTTTAAACTTGGGCTACTGATTATAGTTTTTAGTGCTAAAACTCACATTTGGTTTTTCTATCATATATTACTTTACTGAGGGCTTTTTTTATTGCATCCAATAATATTGTCTATTTAATGTTTGTGGAAACATTTTTTCACGGTGACTAATTTGTCAGATAACTCCAACATTCTTTATCTCCAGGTTCATATCTCTTGATTGTTTTGGTGGTATTCCTGGGAACCTGGGAAGGTACCCTGGATTCCTGAGAAGGAGCAATATAAGAATGAATTCCCCAGATATTCTTTTTGCCTTACATGTTTAGTAGTAGATGCTGGAGAAGCTAACAAACTAGAAACATCAGTTAGAACAGAGAAAGTCCAAGAAAACACACTCTTTATAGCCAAAAGATCAGAATCTTCATGTGTGTGTTTTGTAAATAATGTCGAGGTTTTTAACTGTGCTTCATGGGAAGAACAGAATAATTCATCTTGTCTTGAACTGGAAGTGCTTGGTTGAATTTTTTTTTTTTTTTTCCCCTGAGACAAGGTCTTACTTTGTAGTTCAGGCTGGTCCTGAACGCAGCCTAATTCAGCAGTCCTCCTGACTCTGCCTCCCCAATGCTAGGATTACAGGTGTGAGCCACCACGCCTGGCATTGTTGTATGTGCTTACCAGGATCGAACCTGGGAACTTGGGCTTGCAAGGCAGGTTCCAGAACCACTGAGCTAAATCACCAGCCCATGGATTGAATATTAACCCCAGATATCTGGCATAATTTACTAACATTATATAGTCAAATGATAAGAATCTCTGAAAGCAATACATTCTCTAAAGAAAAGTTTGAAAGGCAACGAAGTTAAAGGTGATGAATACAAATTAAAATGTACCATTTTAAAATCAATTTTGAAGATCAAAAGTTTAGATTTATTATTTCTAATCATATTACATTTAAAACACCATAAGGTAACCTGACAATACAGAACAATACAATTATTTCTTATTATAACACATTATATGTTTATGAAAATAACTTCATTATGAGAAAGCCTCTATCAGATAGTATTTCTGTTTTATAGATAACAGAACTGAGATACAAGGGTACAGCCCAAACTTGGCTTTTATTTCTTTTATACACATTGTATATTTGGATCTCTGGGCCCTTGCATGTATTCTCTCTTTTTTTTTTTTTTTTGAGACAGGGTCTTGCTTTGTAGTTCAGGCTGGCCCTGAGCTCAGCCTCAAACTCACATCTCAGCAATCCTCTTGTCTCTGCCTCCCCAGTGCTGGGATTATAGGCGTGAGCCACCACGCCCGGCACTGTGGTATGTGGTACTGGTTGCTGCTGAGCATGAGTCTTCACACCCAGTATGGTATGTGGTTTCTGGGGAATCGAACCTGGGCCCTTGCACTTGCAAGACAGGCGCTGGAACCACTGAGCTAACTCCCCGGCCCAGGTATTCTCTTTCTTATAGTGGTTCTGCCTCTCTTCCATGTTCAGGATGATCTTTCAAAAGTCTCTCCTTTTATAACTTCAAGGTAGCTTTTCTTATCCACAGATACAAAAATGTAATTGCTCTTTCTTTTATCCTAGGGTAATTTGTGTATAGTGGTTCTAAGCAAATGAGTATGGGTATCTTTATGTAATACCTCACCACTGCATATTAAAGTCAGGTCTTTTACTTTTTATGAGTATTCATTTCACATAATTGATGGTAAATATTTGCAAATGGGAATATATTTAATATGTGAATCTCAATCAAGTATTTGTTTATGTTCCATTTCTTATTTTGAATTTAAGGAATTCCACAATGTTAGGGAAGTATTAAATTCACCAATACATCAAGAGACTAAATCTTCCAAAAGGCATCTAAAACTTCATTGAATGAAGTATGTTTTTGGTTTTTTTTTTTTTTTTTTTTGTAGTATAGATGTATTGTTTCTATAACTGTACCTGAAAACCTTATTTGATCCCTCTACCTGCGTAGATAAATTGTGTCTTGACATTATATAGCACAATCTCTGCCCATCCTGAGGTTCTAATTTAGGAGAATGAAATATGTTTATACCATATACTTTCTTCCACCAAAACTGACAGAGGTAATGGCGTCTTTCTGTTATTTGTGTGGCTTCTTTTGCTAAGGTGGTAGGCATATGTGCCCCGTGGACTGGATGGTATGCATGGTGGACTCTCCATATTTTTTCCAGTTATTTTGAAAACTTTATTCAAAGGAAGTGGGATTTTATAAGCTATTTGAAATGTAAGAAGGAACATTTAGTGAGCTATGAATGTATTTGTCTGACATGATGAAAAATGTATAACCTAATTTTAGCTTTTGTTTTTGATGATGGGTTTTCTTGTTTAAAGAATGTTAATATGAATATGTAAGAAATGCTCTATATTCAAACACCAAGGTGTTTGTATTCTTTTTTTAAACAAGTGATTATTGCCTTTCATTTATGATTAAAACACAGATTATTAGGGCATTATGCCTTGGCTAGACTCTATTCATCTTGGAAGCATTTTCTTCTGCTAAAATATTAACATCTAATCTGAAATATTTTTATAAGCACAGGTGACTTTTTCAAGGTTGTGCTTTTGCTCCTGCGTATTTTTCTTTTACTTGTAATCTATCAGATTTCCAGGGATGACTGTGTTCTTTGTTGTTATGAAATTGAACATTTAAAACAGGTCTATTCTATGTATGAATTAGAGAAAGAGGAAACTTTGCTCTTTGTTACTGAAGGCCTACTATATTTATGTCTTCTATAGAACTTAATTTTGTGTCCATATACTGGGTTGTCATTTATAAAGATTTTATCAAAAGGAGCCATGTTCAAGTGCTATTACAATGAAATAGCAGAAAATAATTTGTCAAGTTGAAACATTTAAAATGAAAATAGTAAACTATAACAAAACACAGTTATTTGGATTACTTCTCTGAATTATAATTTAAAATTTTGCAAAATATAAGTCAACCTCTTAAGTATAGCTAAAGTTTCTACTGTTATTTTACTAATTGAAAATTTTAACTTGTACTTTCTCTTTATATATAACTTCAGTTTAGCAAAAATGTAGACTAAAACACTTACATTGTCTTTTCTATTTCTGTTAGCTTGGAGGATGGTAGGTGTGACATAACATAACAGAGTTTCACTAAAGACAGATTTATATTTTTCTCCATACACTGATAGGAATCAGTAAATTTTGTACAGTGCTCAAAATATTTTTTCTAAGGAAGTTGTATACATTGTAGAGTATGTAACTTTTATTGACAACTTTGTATAGTATGTGCTTGGTATATGCTAAATGCTGTCAAGAACTCCCTTCATTTCGTATCTCATCTCACACTATTTACATACCAAATAATTTCAGGACCAACAATTAAGAAGAGATGGAGCTGGATTTAAAGATAGGCAGCCTGATTTTTATGATATTCATAGAGTATAGAAATGTTTAATTTTTGAGATCAGTAAAAGTTTAATATCACTGATTTTGAATTAGTGCAATACTTGTATTTAAAATGCTTTTATTCCTAACCAGGCATAGTACCACATACTTATAATAACAGAATTCTAGGAGGATGAGGCGGAAGAGCTGTAAGTTCCAGCCCAGTCTGGGGATTGTCTCTGAGGGTGTTTGTGTAGCGTCTGTGAGGATCTGGCTTCAATCCCTGGAACTGCAAAAACATGACAGCTAGTGTCAAAATTTAAAAAAGCCTGGGCATAGATCATTGAGAAAGCCAAGGTTCAATACAGTCCCAGGGGAAAAAGAGGGGGAAAAAATGAAAAAGCTTCATTCTATACTCTGACCATCCAGTTCAGGAAGCATGACACTGGGCAAAAGAATTCAGAGAAACATGACAAAAAGGGAAGAACTGGAGGAGGGAAATGAGAGGATACATGGAAATGCAGAAAAGGAGAAGAATAATAAATAGCATGGAGAGGAGAAGAGTTTTCAGGTAGAGTTTGGGGAAGACCAACAAAGCAAACTCTGCTACATAGACAGGTAAAGAACCATAGGCAGTGTGAAAGTCTGTCATGGTTGGCTTTCTCTTTGTGGTGTTTTATTTATTTATTTTTCTCTTTATTGTGCTTGAGCAGCCTTTTGAAGTACTAAGCTCTGCTGCTATGTCAGCTCTTTTACTGATCTTTTTGTATTAGCTTTGTTGAACTTAAGTTCATCTCATCTTTTGTGAAGAAAATTCAAAGTTAGATAATTTAGAATTCAAGTTTTATATACCGTTTCTATTTTTTCCTATGTCCTTATGTAAGCCATGATGTATCCATGCAATAAAATTTTGGTAAGTTATCTGCATGGTGGAGTTAATTTAAACTTCAGTCATACTCTTGTGAATTTCTCTTTTTTAGTCTTTGAAATGAGTGCTGAAACTAAGCCTATCTGTTAACTTAAAGGTTTTATTTAAAGATGAAAGTTTGAATTGAAGAGAGGCTTTACTTTCAGACAATTACAACATTCTTCTGGTAGTATAATCAAAGAATTGTATATGTTTGTGAAGCAATTATTGGGCTCACATATAACCTTGTAGAGTAGGTCATTTAAATTTTTCTGCTTCATATAAAATGACAGTTGTACCTGACTGTCTCATTATGATAATGTACAAGTACATGTGTCTTCTGAAAACTGCTTTGTAAATATCAGTTCTATATACCACTATACTGTTGCATTACTAGGTCAGTTTTTGATTGCAGTAATCTAAGGTCTTTTCTTGTATTAAAAAATGAGCAGACACAGAATACACTAATTCTATTTTATTTACATTATACCAATGCTGAATTTCAACAAACTCAAATACTATTCAGTAAAGAAATTTAGCAAAATGAAGAAAAACAATACCTTAACTAGAGATCTGTTTAAGTACCTCTACCATTATTTGTGGAGCAATTTCCCTTTGACAATAATTTAATGCATAATTTAAAAAACACTCTTTTATCACCCAGTCTAACTTTTCCAGAAAGTACAAAGAAAGAATGAGTAAAACAAGGAGGAGGTCAAATAAGCAGTCAAACTATCAAATGTTCATTGGACACTAATGGAATTTTAGACTTTTAGAAAATGATTAATTATGAATTTCAGTGCTCTTGTTGACAGGGTCATTTTATGGAAAATTATAGCAAATTTTTAATGAGATCTTTAAATCACTATGTGATTAAAATATACATAGTTCATGTTGCCTCATGTGCATGTTTTTGCTGAATTACTTTGTTTTGAAGTGTTGATATTTTAGAGATATATGGGAATGTTTATAAGTAAATAGGATATTTTAGAAGTGGATGGGTGCCAATATGAAATAGCATTGGCCACAAGAGTAATTCTTGTAGCTAGAAGATTGCAGAATGTAATTTTATTTTATAATTTTATCTACTTTTATGTATTTTTGAAATTTTTCATAGTAAAGCTAAAAAATTCATTGTTTTATGGTTTTGCTTTGCTTATTGAAATAATTATAGTAATTTGAAACTACATCAGTGAATATTATTTAAGTAATTCCTATTTTTCATACATAAAGCAACATTTATTATAGTTTTCTTCAGAAATATTACTAATTGTAAGATGTTTGTGACGAGAAACACTATTTTTTTAATTTAATTTAATTTTTTTTTTGAGACAGGGTCTTGCTTTGTAGTTCCAGCTGGCCCTGAGCTCAGCCTCAAACTCACATCACAGCAATCCTCCTGCCTCTGCCTCCTAAGTCCTGGGATTACAGGCGTGAGCCACCACACCCAGCACTGTGGTATGTGGTACTGACTGCTGCTGGGCGTGAGTCTCTACACCTAGAATTGTATGTGGTTAACCAGGGATCGAACCCGGGTCCTTGTGCTTGCAAGACATGTGCCAGAACCACTGAGCTAAATCCCCTGCCCAGAGAAATACTATTTTTAATAAGTAGAATTTTTGATCTCTTCATATTGCCTACATAGTTACATCTGCAGCTTTACATATATTAAAATAATTCATTGATGACTTAAAATGATTACATTAATGTAGTGATCACACTTGAAATTAATGTGCATTTAACATATGCTGATCTGGCCAGATTATATGTCCATAAGGGCAGTTTGTCTTATTCATTGCATGCAGCATATATAATATACTCAGTAAATATTGATGTCTAACCATAGTTGAAAGAAACTATTTCTTTTTTCAATGATGTAATTTTAGGTTCTTTTTATTTTTGAGACAGGGTCTCGCTTTTTGTAGTTCAGGTTGGCCTTGAGCTCAGCCTTAAACGCACAGCAATCCTCCTGCCTCTGCCTCCCAAGTGCTGGGATTACAAGCATGAACTACCACATCCTGCACTGTGGTATGTGGTACTGATTGCTGGTGGGCGTGAGTCTCCACGCGCAGCATTGTTGTATGTGGTTACCAGGGATTGAACTTGGGCCCTTGTGCTTGCAAGCCAGGCACCAGAACCGCTGAGCTAAATCCCTGGCCCTTTAGATTCTTGAATTATTAGATATTTACTTTTTATTAAATGAATATAGTCATAAAGATCTTCAATGTTTATAAAGTGATTTATGTTGTCTATTGCCCCCGTATCTAGCTTTTTCTTTTTATGTAGTAAATACCAACTTTTGTGTGTTTTATATTACTGTTTTAAATAAAATTTCAAATGCATTGATTGATAGAGCCTGGAAGACCTCTCATTATCTTCATTAATATCAAGTATAATACTACATTCTGTGAGAAATTAATATATAAAAGGAAAGGAGGATGAAGAGGAAAAAGATAATTTTTACATTGATTTTGAGAAATTGAATTAACCAGCAGAAAATCTATTACTCTTTGTAGTTTGTCCGACAGGCTGCTTACTAGCCAGGTCTGACAAAGCCGCCTTTTGGAATAGTTGTAACTTCATTATGGACCTTGCTATGGATGATATGGTCTCCTGGAAAACAAAATATCCTGTTAGCCATTCTTGTGTATACCTATGACCACTCAGGCTGCAGAGACTAAAAAAATAATTAAATGCCCCAGAAAGTACTCTCACTATGTCCTTGATTGCTTTTTCTGTAGGAGTGGAAAGAAGGACTTAAATTGGTCCTGAGGTCCTGTGTAAAATAGGTAGTCAATCTGCTCACTCTTCCACATTAATTTTTGAGTTCACTCTAAATATATCAGTAAAGAATCAAAGGACTCCTATTGCTTTCTTTGAAAATTCTGCTACTAGCTTTGTGAAAATATTTATGTAATTCCTAGCCATGGTGGGGTTTTTTTTTTGTTGTTGTTGTTCCTTTTGGAACAAATAAGATCATTAATTTATTATTTCTTGGCATTGAAATGTTTCCAATATTGAACCAAGGAGCCATTGTCATGGATCACAGCAGAACTTCATTCTCTTGTTCACTTTCGTTTGAACCCCTGTTTTATTTGAGAAGGGCCTGTACCATGCAAGCACTGATGATATGGTAGCCAGTAGTGTAGATGGGATCTTCACATGGGAGTGGAAGAAGGGATGGGAGAATGAATTAGTTGGAAGATATTTGCAGGAGTCTGATTGTGCAGAGTCTTGCAAGTTATAGAAAGAATTTGGATTTTAACTCCAAAGTAATTGGTGCCATTAGAAGATTTTGAATAACAGACTCATGTGGCTTGATCCACATTATATGAAAGATCAGTCCAACTTGATGGGAATTGACTGATGAAGGAAAGAGAGGCAGAAAGGGGCCTAGCATGTAGGGTACTGAAGCTGTCCAGAAGAAGGATGATAGACTTTAGACCATGGTGGAGACAGTAGAGATGATAAAAATATAAACCCACTATATATGTGTGCATATGTATGTATACATAATCAAGACATCTTCATATTGGTATTTAAAGAATCCTTCTAACCATATGTATTAGATTTCTTCATGAGGTAGTTGCTAGTTAGTTCCATATGAATAACTAACACTATTAAAAGTATATATATTCTAGGAAAAATTTTGTTAGTTTGTGGTCAAGAAATAATATTGTATTGCTTGGTAAACTCATATAAGATTACACAGAATAGCTATAATGCCAGCAGCATAAAAATGTCCAAAGATTGCTTCAACTTTATAGAATTAATACTACAAATTCCTTTCTACCCTGTATATACCAGCAATTATTCACAAAAAATAATAGTATACATTTCAAAACTTTACTTGTCTAATAAAAGATATTCCATTGGACTAGGAAAACTTTGTTTCAAAATAAGAATAAATTGCATCTTGCTGTCCCTAGATGCACTTACAATGGTGTGGGCGCCATGAACTTTGCCTCTTGTTACCTTTACTGCTTTGGGTCCTCCATGTTATTTCACCTGTAATGCTTGTTTGCCATCCCAGCCTCAGCAAATTAATTATGGACTGAAACCTATATGAAATGTAAGTCAAATGAACTCCTTCCCTTTTTGTCTCAGTAATGAAAGAAAAGTAACTAAAACAGAAATTTGGTACTGGAGAAGTTGGGTTGTTGCCATGACCTTACCTGCCTTGTGGCTTAAGAGCCTTTGGAATTGGCTTGTGGGAAGGAGAAGGGTTAAGAAAAATTGAGAGAGTTGGCCAGCTGGAATGCTTTCCGCTGTTCTGTATGGGAGATTCTGCTCAGAGCTCAGAAGACCAGGAACCTGCAAATGACCAGTTTAGAGAAGTTTCTGCCAGGAAGAAGGATTGCACTGGCTACTGGATTCCAGAAGATATGTGTTATGACCAGAAGTTGTTTTGCCTGTGTTTTATTCCTGTCTAGATATTTTGCCTGAGATTGAGATTAGGAGTTGTGGCCTAATCTTGAAGAAATTTCAAGGCAGTTGAATATTGAAGTGTGTACTTGGGAACTTTTAGCCAGATCCATATTGAGAATCAAGAGCAAAAAACCTAGCAGAATGACTTAAACATTTTGAGTTTGGCTAGAAAGGAATCTCCAGTGAAACTATGGACTGCAAAGTTAGAGCAGAGGAGATCTTCATTGCCAAAGGGTGAGAGAATAGGAAGGATGGCCCGAGTCTGTGTCAGGAAGCAGCATTACTCCACTTTTTGCAGTCTCAGAGCTGTAATTTTGCTTTGAGAATAAAGTCACAGAGAACCATTTTCCAGATGATGGCAGCATCACCCTGTTCCAGAATGGCAGTTGCCTAGGGAAGTTGTTCCAAAATGCAGAAGTCTAAAAAAGGTTGCTCCAAAATGGTGGCCACCCAAGGAAGTTGTTTCACAATGGTAGCAGCCTAGGGATGTTGTTTCAAAATGGCAGCAGCCTAGAGAAGTTACTCCTTGTGATTGGGTTCAGAGTGCTCAGTGATCCAGGCACTCAACCCCTAGAGCCAAGAGGGAGAAGATTGGCCATTGCTTCTCTAGCTGGCAGTAAGCCAGCGTCATTCACGCTGCCATCATTCACGTGGTGCTGGTTTTAGGTCCATGCAGAATACAAGAGTTGTAGGGTCAGAAAGGCTTCCACTCAGACTTAAGAAGAAGGCCTGAGAGGCCTGGCAGTGTAGGAAAGGGCAGTGTATACAGCTGTGCATGTGAAGCCAAAGGTACAGTAGGGATCCCAGAGGTTTGGAGAAGCCAGGAACATGGATCATCTGGGGGAAACTGCAAGAGGTAAGCAAAGCAGGCCCCAGAGAGAGCTTATGGAAGCTACAGCCACAAGAAGTGGAACCGTCAAGGCCATTTAGAGTTTACAGATTGCTGGGATGCTGGAAGTGGAACTGTGGAATTGAAGGTTAACTCTGCTGATTTTGGAATTGCTTTGGTCCTGTTCCTTTGTATCCTATTTGTAACATTTGGAATGGAAATTTCTGTCTTGCATTATTGAATGTTGGAAGTGTTTTTTTCTTTTCATTTGTATGGGGGCTTGCAGCTAAAAGTTTGCCTTAAATCTCACATGAAACTTGGGACTTGAAATTTGTAGCATTGATGAAACTTTTAAGATTTGGCAACTCTTCAAGATGGACTAAATGCTTTTTGGCATAAAGGGATATTCATGAGTCTTTGGGGGTTCAGAAACAGAACATTATGGTTTGTGTTTAGATATTCCCCTAAGCCTCATTGGATTAGAGGTAGTTGAAATGCGAAATGTGTGATGATGAGATTAAGGGCGTGTGATTACTAAATCACCACAGGTGAAGGAGAAGTTAATCACTACCCTAATTCCAGTAATCTGGGTGGAACAAAAGAGGGAGAAAGACTCAGAGAACCCTCTCTCCCTTGTTGCTGTTGCTGTGGTGTGGTCCCCAGGAACTCTCTGTCTTGTTACCTTTGCTGCCTTGTGTGCACCATGTATTTAGTGTGAGGGAGTGTATGGAGAGAAAAGAAAATCATTCATTTATTTAAGTATTCCATGATTTCCACTAAGTGCCAAGGATTGCTCTGGGTGCTCATTTTAAACCATAGTTTCTGGATGGATAATCTTCACCTGCCTGGTTCAGATGTCAGCTCTTACAGTTTTCCTGGACTGAAGGGCTTTCCCAGGAGTTGAACTTTGATTCTAAGATTAAAACTACCCTAAACAAGCCAAAATGATCAGTTACTCCAGTAGAAGGGCTGATTCTGGTTAGTATGAAGACAGCAAACCCGTGATAGATGTGTGATGTAATTAGGTAGTGATAAGTGTTACAGAGAAAAAGCAGAATAAGAGACAGTGACTGGCAGAATTATTTAGCATAATTTTCAGAACATACCAATGAAAGAGAGAGAGGAGTGAAATTAAATGAGCCATGTGGTCTTCTTTGCAGATATCTGGGGGGAAAGGTAGTAGCAAATGTGAGGACTTTGAGAGAAACAAATTCGGAATGATTGCGGAAGACTCACATCACTTTGAATAGAGTAAATGAAGGAAATGGAAGGAAAGGAAAAGGCTGAGGTCTGACTAGGGTCAGATTGCCAAGAGTTTCCTTAGCCATGGTGAAGAGTTTGGACTTTAAGTGTGATAAATTATGTACTGTAAACATATACTAATAAAAACAGAGTTTTGAAGAGAAGATTGATATTGGTTAGATCCCATGGCCATTATGTGAAGAATAAATAGTGGAAACCAGGTGTGGGGGTCGACACTTGGTATCAGTACTCAGGAGATTGAGGCAAGAAGGTCATCGTGAGTTGGAGACCAGCATGGACTACATAGTGAGTTCAAGGACAGACTCAAGCACATAGGGAGACCGTGTCTCACAAAAGAGAATAAAACAAAACAGAACAAGACACAACACAAATCAAAACAACTAGAGGAACAAGAATGGAATCAGAGATGCCACTTAGGCTGTTTTGTTATTCGGGGGGGGGGGGAGTTATTCAGTGGACCAAGTTGGTGATGGTGGCAGAGATGAGAAATTGCCAGATTTAGGTTATGTTTGGAAGAAGTGATCTTTTCTGGTTTACTGAATAGAATTTGAAAGAAAAATATCTTGGTTTGAATTCTTAGGTGAATATTGATGTTCTTTGTGAAAGTGAGGAATCCCAGGGAAGAGCAGACTTATTTGAAATCTAAAGATTTCATCTTTGGCCATATTATGATTAAGGTTCTGTAGGCATCCAAGGACAGAGACAGTTGGATCTAGAAATCTGAAGTAGAGTGCAGAGGTCTGGGCTAGGGATAGGAACCTGAGAATTGTTAATACATAGTGTTTAGTACCATGAGATTAGATGAAAGTCAGCTAGGCAGTGAAATAAGACAGATGGGAGAATTGGAGTGAGGGCTGACATGAGAGGGAAATTCAGCAGAGTGACTAAGAGCAACCACTAAGGAAGAAGAAAATCTTAAGTGTGGCAGATCTCCTAGATAGTGAATTGACTGTTTCCAGAGGAACCATCAGCTGTGTCAGATGCTGTTGGAAGGCTGGGCAGAGAACCTAAACCAGTGATGGTGAGCCCTGTAGAGTACACTGCAGTATGTGTGCCATAATTTCTCTACCCCTGACCTAACCTGACCATTTAATTTGATGGTTGGTAACAGCTGAATGATAGAAAAAAGCCTGGTTAGAGGGAGATAAGTGTATGCTGTTTCCCCAGGGCTGCTACAACTGTACTATAAATTGAGTGGCCTACACAGAAATCTTTTGTCTTACAGCTGTGGAGTTGGCAGGGCCATATTCCTTCTTAAGGTGATAGAAAAGAATGTGAATTGTGTATTCCTGGCTTGCTATTAGCTTCTGGTACTTAAAAAACAAAAACAAAACCAAAACCATCTTTGTCATTCCTTGCTTGTAGCAGAATAACTCTGTCTCCATATGGCACCCTCCTTGCATACGTGTCTGTGTTCCAGTTACCCTTTTCTATAAGGATAGCTGGTGTGTTATTTGGGGCCCACACTGCTGTAATATGATTTCATCCTAACTTATTTATATCTGCTACAGCCCTGTTTCCAAATATGGTTAAATTTTGCTATACATGGCATTGGACTTTAAAATATGAATTTGGGGAGAACACAATTTAGTCCATAACAATATGCCTTATCCATATAGTGAAATATTATTCAGCAAAGGAATAAAGTACTACTATATTGTTCTGTATGGTACAACTTGAAAGTACTATGCTAAGTGAAATAAGACAGACACAAAAAGTTACAATTGTATGTGCCCTTTATATAGTATCCAGAAAAGACAAATCCACAAAGAGTGTATTGTTGAGTTGGAAACAGGGAAACAAGGTGACTCTTAATGAGCATGGCAGCCTTGTGGTTCTTGCTGATACTTTATTAAAAATATTTGAACTATACCTTTGTAAAGAGTGATATGTGAATTAACTGTCAATAAAAATGTAGGACACGTCTCAGATATTTCTCATGCATGCACACAGAGACACAGGTAGAGAGAGAGAGAAAGAGAAGCAGAGAGACAGGGAAGAAGAGGTAGCTGATGTCAACATCTGTTTGAGTATTTTGTGTGATGACATACAAAAGCATGAAGTGATGGGTAGACTAGAATATCAGGTCAAGGGAATTTTTTTTTTTTAAAGAAACAGTCCATATTATACCATTTTGTATGGTGATTCAAATGCTCCAGTGGAATGATGTGAGGTGAGGCAGAAGGAATTTTCAGTAGCAGCCACGTTCTTGAGTTCTGTAAGGTTATTTTGAAAAACTCTTCGTGTTTCTTCCCTAGGTGACAGACCAGTCAGTGAAAGCCTTTGCTGAGCACTGTCCCGAACTTCAGTATGTCGGCTTCATGGGTTGTTCAGTGACTTCTAAAGGAGTCATCCACCTCACTAAGGTAAGTGCCATGATACATCTCCTTGGCATTTCTGAGTATCGTTGAGATGATGGGTCTTAACATTTTTTTTGGTTGTTGTTTGCTTGTCTTGGGTGTATTTTTATTTATATAGTACTAGGAATCAAACCGAGCACCTTCTTGCTTAGGTACAGCACTGGTCTTTTTTTTTTTTTTTTTTTCCAGAGAATTGTTTTTATTACTTTGATTTTTCTTAGTACATGTTTATAGTATATAATTATTACATTCATTTCAGTGAGTTCATAGGTGTACACAATTCATATTAATGCTTTTATGTTCTCTTTCCTTCTTCTTCCTAGAAGTTTTTTGTTTTGAGACAGGGTTTCATGAAATTACTAAGTCACCAAGACTGGGGTCAGACTGCTTCAGGTTCAACCAGAGCCCTAACAGTACTGATGTGCACCACCAGGTCCAGCACATTGCTTTTTTGAGACATCTCACTGTATTGCTCTCATTGATCTTGAATTTGTGGTGGGTTCAAGTGATTCCCTTGCCTTAGCTTCCCAAGTAGGTGGAACTGTAGGCAAATACCAGCACATCTAGTTCTCTGTCTTTGTTAAGTGTGCTCTAATGAGGGCTTCTCAGACCATTATGGATTCGCAAGTATTTGATAACATTAAAAACCAGTTTAAGGGCTGGGGATTTAGTTCAGTGGTTCTGGCGCCTGTCTTGCAAGTGCAATGACCTGGTTCGATCCCCAGTAACCACATACAATACTGGGCGTGGAGACTCATGCCCAGCAGCAATCAGGACCACATACCACAGTGCCGGTGTGGTGGCTCATGCCTGTAATCCCAGCCCTTGGGAGGCAGAGGCAGGGGGATTGCTGTGATGTGAGTTTGAGGCTGAGCGCAGGGCCAGCCTGAACTACAAAGCGAGACCCTGTCTCAAAAAACCTAAAAAAAAAAAAAACAAAAAAAACAAAAACAAAAACAAAAAAAACCAGTTTAAGATAGTATCAAACTTATTTTTTCTGAAATGCAATGATTATTTAAATTAAAATTTTATTTTTGTGCTATTCAATTGGTAATCATTATAAATATAGGCTTTAATGGAACTGATACATGGACACAAACCATTTAAATATTAACTTAATGTATTGCTCATAGAAGATGTTTGAGTTGTTTGAGTTTTAACTGGTTATATATGATCATTTGTCTTCAAAAAGTGAATGTGGTCAGCACAATCAAGCTGAATATGTAAAGTAAAAATAGGTAAGTGTATATAAAAAAATTTACCTCACAGGTTAGTTAACTTATACACTAAATATAGGATCTCTCCTATTGTCGCTGTGGTGAAAAATACAAACTCCTTTGTAACCTCTCACTGATGTCTGAGCTGAACTGCTTTTCAGAGCTGTAGTTTAATTAGGAATTAATTCTCACATTCATGTAATGCAAAATCTACCTTCTATAAAATTACCGGTGTATTGTTTGAAGGTGTTTACAGACAGATTTTAACTATAATATAGAACATAACAGAATGGATTTATCTTAAGTGTTTCTATTTAATAACTCATTAACCTCTTGCATTCAGACTTCTTCAGTGATAATGATTATGAAACCATGGTGTTCGCAGCACTGTGCTGAAGTAAACCAGCAAGATCCTGGTCTCTTTGGGCTTGATCTCTTCAAATCTCTTCAGGCTCATGATTTAGTGGGAAATATTATCATCTTTCCTTCATGTGAAAGAGCAAGTGTTTATGAGTTATTCAAGACTATGGTAGAGATTCACAGCGAATAGGCTCCTGGACTCCTTTACCAGTTTGAGTTTGATTCTTGTCTGTGCTACTTATTAATTCAATAGACAATTTTTTTTCCTACGGCAGTATATGGAAGGTTCTAGATTCAGTATCAATGCCACAGTAACTACTAATGTTTACTAATCTTAAAGTATTTTTCTGGTACTTAAATTGCTAGAAAACCAGTGCAAACTTGGATTTTGAAAGTCTAATCACTTTTCTTGTCTACTATATCTGCAAAAGAGCATATGGTTATCCTGTGTCTTAAATGACTAATCATATATAATTGTGTAGCCTAAATCTAGAGAATGGATTTGGACTGTTATTCTCAATTATTGCTCTATCAAAACATCTTAGTGTAAGTAAGACCGTATGGAACCATAATTTTTATTCATTTTTAATAACCTTGGCCTGAATATCTTAGAGATGAGTATTTTTCTCATCCCGTCTAATGCTGTTTATGAAGTAGAGTAGAAATGCCGTTGGATGAACAGATTGTGCACAACAAATGTTGTAATGACCATATGTGGGATTTTTATGATCACTCAAAATTGTCCTCATTAAAGACAAAACAAGACTTATTAGATCAGTAAGTACTTCCGTGAGCGTTTTGAGATGGCCAAAATTTACAGTACACTGGTACTTAAGAGATAGAATTATTCTCTGTGACAAAATAGCTATAGCAAATGTCTGTGTTGGACAGCTCAGTTTACTGAGAAAGTTCTACTGAAGACTATAGGCATGGGTTGCTGGTTTGGTCTATTAACAACCGGACTCATATTAATCCTATCTCACAAAGTTCTGAAGGCATATTTTTCTTCAGTGAAATCTTTGCTTTGATGAGAATACTACTTTGTAGTATAGTGTTAAACCAGAATAGTTTTCTGGATTCAAGTTAAAGCCAAGTATCATTTTAAATATGTATACACTCTGCAAAGCTTTTATATTTTATCTGTTGAAAACCATGAGCACAACTCTGGTTTTAAGAAAACTAAAGCTTTTTGATTTATAATATTTGCATTCCATAGTATTTTATTAATTACTAAAATATTCACTAATATATATCCTTTAAAAATTATTTTCCTTATTTATTATTGTCATAGTACATACAGTTATAAATAAGTTATTCATGATGTGAGATTTAGAGTACTGAGAGAGCCATCACTAAATAAATTTACTTTTTATTTGATTTAGAAATTTCCCTTCACATATAACTTTACTATTAGTTTCAAACTTTGCTAAAAGAGACACATTATGCAAAATCTATACACTTTAATTTCCAGTTTTGAAACTATGGGCCTCAATTCAATAACTTATCTCCGGATATAAAGTTTTGTGTACCCCAAAGAGTCTATGAATTAGGATTATTGGGCCATGAAGGAGCATGAGGGGTCTGACAACAACTAACATAAATATCAAAAGTCTTGACTCAGTCAGAAAGGAGAATCAGGAATCTGTGACATCTTACATTTAATAATGCAAACAATGGTTTAACAATGTTAAACCAAATGCCAGAACACCGTAGGTTGGGGATATGTAGAAGAATATTTTAATACCATGATACTTTGGTCCCTGGGATTAATTTCACTCTGATATTTTCAGCCTCAACTGAACTATCATTTATTTTATAATATTCATTAATGATATTCCCTTCGTATTAGGTAGATTCTGCTAATAACAAACTATTGAAGTTGGGAGGCTTCTTTTCAACCTGCTGTTATTGTATAAAACAGAGTCCAGAAGGAGGGGCGGGGCGGGAAAAAAAAAAAAAAAAAAAAAAAAAAAAAAAAAAAAAAAAAAAAAAAAAAAAAAAAAAAAAAAAAACAGAGTCCAGAAATAACCAAGACCAGAAGACAAAGTCAGGTTTTCTGGACTGTTCGGATGCATAGAGCTTCATGTTTAGGATAAAAACTTTTATGATCTCTATTTAATATTTGGGGATTCATGTTGTATACAGCAGAATTGGTTCTCTTCCAGTGTAGTATTATACCCTTTATACATACACAAATTCTCTCTCTTACTCTTGGTCCTACTTTTAAAAACAATTTCAGAAAATACAAATATATAGTTAACCCCTGATGTCTAGACTGTGGCATTTAACTGTCATATACCACTAACGGAAGTAGAAAAAACCTATCAAAGTCAAATGGAGTGATTTCTCCTCACCTAAATTGAGGTACTTTGAGAATCAAAAAGGAATTGGCTTATATATTAGAACAAATTAGATATCTAAAAATCATGAATTCATAATAATAGTAACAAAAGTAAAAATCAAAAGAACTGGAATACTTCATCCTACTAAGATGTGACAAGAGAGACTAGATTTATTCTCATCTTTGTGACAGACCTCAAATAGACAAAATATGTAAAGAAGTGGTTTTCAAGACACTGAATATCAGACAACCAAGAAAGTGATCCCTCAGCTATGGAAACAAATGGGAAGAGTCCTGTGATTATCTCAATTTGCTCACCAGAAGAATATTCGGATTGCAGAAGAGGGAGGAGGAACCCAGGAAAAACTCAGCAAACTATCTGAAGTGACAAGATAGAAAATGAAGATCAAGGAGACTAAGGCAGCTAGATTCGAGAGCTCAGAACCCTGCAGTGGAGAGGATGGCAGAGAAGTGTACTTGTCTGTGGGGTCCTCCTCATTCCATATTATTCGTTATTATTCATTATAATTATTATATAATTATCATATAATTATTATTCATTATATCCAGATCTGTGTAACCTATGAATGAGGTACAAAACAAGAAATAAAAAGGTCTTTTGGGGCCGGAGATTTAGTTCAGTGGTTCTGGCACCTGTCTTGCAAGCGCAAGGGCCTGGGTTCATCCTCTGGTAACCACATACAGTACTGGGCGTTCCCTAACAGCAATCAGTATACCACATACCACAAAGCCGGGCATGGTGGCTCATGCCTGTCATCCCAGCACTCGGGAGGCAGAGGCAGGAGGATTGCTGAGATGTGAGTTTGAGGCTGAGCTCATGGCCAGCCTGAACTACAAAGCGAGACCCTGTCTCAAAAAAAAAGAAAAAGAAAAAAAGTCTTTTGAAGTGACTGAAAATGAAGGCATCATTTTTTAGATACTATATCTTTACATACTGATACATTATTACATAGGTGTAATTATTAGAACTAAATACCTATATAAGAAAAAATTTCAAATTTATGGCCTCAGTTTCCATTTCATGAAACACTTTACAATAAATTTCATTTCTGGGAATGTTAAACGTGTGCCTGCCACATGGTCTATCTGTTCCATAATTAGGTGTTTTCCCAAGAGAAAGAAATGTATGTATCCATCTAGATACCTAGATCTCATAGCTGCTTTATCTGTGAGTCCAAAACTAGAAACCACTCAATGACTATTAAAAGGTATATATTTGTCTAATTTCTTGTATATTCATACTACAGGACATCATACAACATTTGAAACTATTGAATTATTTATACATAGTAACATGGATTAATTTCAAAGTAAATTTACAAAGTATAAAAACACCCAACCCAAAAGAATTAAAAAATGCTCAGATTCATCAAATTCTAGGAAATGGAAATTATTTCATTCTGATTATAAGCAAACAAGTAATTGACTGGAGACTGGGAGCAGGGGGAGCAGAGAAGAGCACAAAGGAGGGGACCGCAGGAGCACGTGAGAACTCTGCGAGATGACAGGTGCATTCACTGTGTTAACTGTGGTAAGCACTTCGTGAGCATTTAGAAATGTCAGGTTTTCCTGATAAAGCTTGTCTCTCCTTTTGTTTTGAAGAAACTGAGCTCACTGATCATTTTCAGAGTGCAGGAGGGCAGGAGCTCATTGTAAAAGTGAATAAACAAAAGTGTGAGTCATACATTTATCCTTTTTTATATCAGTTATAAACATAAATAAGCGTAATGCATAAAGAAATGTTCTAACATATGCAAATCTAAATAATGAAAGGAGAAGGAATAATAGAATTAGAATGTCAAGTTTTTAGTTTTTGTAAAAGAATCTACCCAGGTAATGATCATTAATGAAAACAAAAACCACTAATGTGGCTGGATATTCTTGTGTATAAATAATGAAAGGGAGAAGTTGATATAATTTGACTCACTTCTTAACCTTGGTTTGGGTAAATGTGAGATAATTAGACACGGTATGCACATGAAGAGATGTAATAGCAAGTACACAACCCTGTTTGTGCAGTATTTTTGGTTTTTTTTTTTGGAGATAGGATCTCGCTTTGTAGATGAGGCTGGCCCTGAGCTCAGCCTCAAACTCACATCACAGCAGTTCTCCTGCCTCTGCCTCCCGAGTGCTGGGATTACAGGCGTGAGTCACCACGCCCTGCACTGTGGTATGTGGTACTGGTTGCTGCTGGGTGTGAGTCTCCATGCCTAGTATTGTATGTGGTTGCCGGGGAATTGAACCGGGCTCTTGCACTTGCGAGACAGGTGCCAGAACCACTGAGCTAATTCCCCAGCCCTGTGCAGTATTTTTTGCCTAAAAATGCTTCAAATTAATTTTGCCTCTATCATTAATTAGCCATTTAAAGAAAATAGTAGGATTTACATTTTAAGTATACAACATCAGTGAAATTCATGTTTGTCCAATGCAAAGAGCCAGTTTTTCTAGTGAATAAACACTGAAAGAAGAAATGGGCAATGCTAATAAAAAAAGACTGAAAAAAATTACATGTAATGTGAAGATACTGTATGGATCCTGATTAAATCCAAAAGAACACTAAAGTACATTTTGAGATTGTTGAGGAAGCTTGAGTGTGCCCCAGGCACTGGATGATAGTAAGGGATTGTAATTGCTCAGGATGGGTAGTAGTATATTTGTTACATTTTTAAAACTTTAAAAGCAAGAGTCCCATACTTGAATATTTCTTGTTAAAATGACACAATATTAGGAATTTGCCTGCAGGGGAATAAAAGAAAGAAAAATGAAAAAGGTGGGTGGGCCAATAAAAGAAATAAAAAATGATAAAACATTTACAATGGCTTCAGTTTATGAGCCAATAAAATTTCACTGTACTATCTTTAAACTTTGTTTCTATTTGAAAATTTCTATAATAGTAAAATGAAATTTAAGATATTCAAATGTTGATGTTAATCTACATGATAAAATTGTAATATTCAATATTATACTTTTAAGAATATATATTTAGAGAAATACTTTATAGAATATGTATTATAGAAAACACTCAGAATAATAATAAAGTATGTGTTAACATATATTAAGTTTGAAATAAACTGAATAGTCTAATGGACTCTAAAAAGTTATAAATGGCCAGTTATATTTTACATGCAATTGGAATGTAAGCCTCTGAAATCCGTAGGAATTTAATGTTACAGATGCATTGTATGTCGATTCGCATAGCATAATTCACATTTGATTTCAATCAGTAATCAAGACTATTCTAAATAACTTTTAGGGAAAATTATGAATAATTTTTGATAAAGGCCATCTTTTTTATGTGCTTTATGAATATTTCTTATTTGTTGGAAGTCAGGGTAATATATCCTTGTACATTGTTGGTGTATTTTAAAGTTTAATTAATAAATAATACTAATTTTGATGTTACATGTGATTGTATTGTTGCTTCAGTTATTCAGTTTATAAACATTAATTTCTTGGGCTATGTCAAGTATAGGTTTGTGTGAGATTGCTTTGAAAAACAAAGTTAATCATGAAGATAATTAGCAGTTAAACAAAATACCTGAACTCCAGATATATACTTCTACAATAATGACATATAAAGAACTTAACCACAGTTTTTTAAAGTGCTTATGATTGAAAATATGAAATGCTTTTTTAAATGAAAACAAAATTGGTTTGTGTCAGTTGATTTAATGTAAAAATGACCATTCATATATCTAACTCAAGTTTTGTCTTCCTTTTCTTCTTTACTCAGAAATGAAAGATGAACTTTCTGAATTTTTATATTTTAAAACAACTGGTCAGTTAGAATCTCTTCTTCTAGAGCATGCTATTTTACACTTAAGGGATGTGATTGCTGTTTTGTCATAGATTAGCAATTCATTTGTTTCTGATAAATTTATAAGTGCTAGCATGATATTCTGAGATGAGGAAAGTGTGTTTTAAAATTCATTAGCTTCTGAAATATTCCACAGTGAATATGACTCAGTATTATGAATGGGTCTGTACAATGTCCATGTGTTTGGTTCTTTTCATTCTTTTAGCACTTAAGGGTTTAGACACAAATTAATTTTCAGAGAATACAGATGATAATTGATTACCTAGGACTGATGTGATACAGTAGCTGATTTTTTTCTTAGAAGTTTGCAGAAACCAGTAAAACTATTTATTGCCTTCGTCTATGCTGACGTGATATGACTGCTGGTAAAATTTCTCAGGCAAATTATCTTTGTTTTAGTTTTCTCAGTTGTAGATAACATTTACATACATCTTTTGTTTATGTATTTATGTACATAAGTATAGGGTCAAGGAAATTAGGGAAAACTAAAGAACACCTAAAGAAATAGTCATTTATAAAAAAGAAGAAAAATATTCAACCCAATATGTGAGACTATCTTTTAACTCTTTAGTCCTAATCTTCTTTTGTAAGAGTACTAAAGTAAAATAATTCTCATAGAAATTATTCTTGAACATTTTGAGACCAAGTTTCCTACCTGAGTTTTAATACTGAACATTACAATGAATAAACTATACCTTTTATCTTTGCTGTTATGGTTTTTTTTTTTCCTTGCTCATCCTTTAAGTTTCTTAAATGGTTTGTCTAACACACTGAACAATCAAAATTGTATTTTAAAAATTCTTTTTCAGAACTTCTATTGTACCAATGCACTGAATTAGATATATATTGTTTTACCTTATTATTGCTTCAATTAGTAGCTTTGATTACATTTTTCTAAATTATTGAACCATGTTTATATATGCCATAGTAATTAATCACACTTATTTATTTTTCTCTGTTAAGTCAGTAACACTTGCTTGACAAGGCTACACTCACTCCATTACTCTCATTCTAATTGTAATATGCTTGTGCTACATTTTACTTCAGCAACAGCAATAGCAAGATATGTTAATATGATATCCATAAACATAAATGAATTTATCTTTCAAATGACCGTTTGAGAAAGTTCTTACAAATGAAGTAAACAAATCAGTTTCTTTGTGCCACCTATCGTTTTTTAAAAAGGTTGCTTCAGGCTTTACTTGTAAATATAAATACGAAATGAAGAGAACGGTCAGTGTTTTTGAAAAGGACTTTTCTTAGATCTTGGCTTTAAGTATTTAAATACTATTTTATTGTGCTTATATTATCTTCAGTTCACTCAGTTTTTATTGTATACTTACTTACAAATTGTGGATTTTGTTGCCAGTATTCTTAAAGAAAAGGATTTCAACTTTATTTTATCTGGTCTCAAACACGTGAGGTCAGCCTTTATCCAAGAAAAATATTGTGAGATGTTGTTTTCATTTTTATACTTTTATATTTTCACTTTTTTCACATTGTTTTGTGATAGGAACTTTAGTGAGGATCACGTGACTGTACTTCACTTAATCTTGTGGTTTAAACATAAACAGTAGTATTTGAAAAAGCACGGAGTCCCATTTCTAAATCACAACAAATGTGAATTAGAGAAATTACATTTGAGGCTTAATAAATTGAGGCTTGGGGAAAAAGCTCAGTGGTGTTTTGCCTGCCTGACAAGTGCAAGGTCCTGGGTTGGATCCCCGGTACCAAACCCCCCCCACCCAAAACCGGGGTGGGTGGAGAATAAATAGATAATTTAGAGAAGAAATGTACTAATGAGAAAAAGTGAATACATCTTATTTATTAATTTAAATGTTTATTGAGAATTATGGAATCTCATTAATGTAGAAATAGTTGATAACATATATAGTCATATAGTAATTCTGAACATTTAAATTAATGATATTTTATTTGGAATTAACTTGGCTGTCTTGTTTGAATAAAATGCTGTGCATGGGCAGGCGCATTCAACACAGGGAAATACCTGTGGGCATGCGTATGACTTATGCATTTACTTTGACGTAGACACACTCCACTAATTTTCCATCAGAGCCCAAAAGAGTCAGATTTTTTTCTAATTTTGACATTGTCTGAGATTATACTCATGGTTTAGAATATATAGAATAGACCATAAGATTGGAAGGGGTCCTGGATACTGAGATAAATTATGTTGTGTTGTTGTCATTCTTTTTTTTTATTAAATTCAATATACTTTTATTGGATAATTCATAGATAAAAAAAGCTTCATTTGTCAAACTCATGCATTTCGGGACCAAAGGTGGTTAAAAAAATCATCCCCTTTTTTCTTGTCACAGTCCATTCCTCCTTCAGATTCATCCGCTCCCACTGGTTCTGAACACCCGGATAAACCCCCATGTGCATTGTGTAGGTGCAGCTCAATGACGAAAGCATTTTTACTGACCAGTGTCTATTTTTGTTATTCTATGTTTATTAGGGTAGATACACAGATTATGGTTGAAACAAGCCACACACTTATAGGTACCTATTATATCCCAGCAAAACTAGGGCAGTTTCCACCATTAACTTCACATGACTCTTTTTTTTTATTTGATAGTAAAAAAGGAGGAAACAAAGCTTATATATATATATATATATATATATATATATATATATATATATATATATGAGGCAGGGGTTGAAAGGAGAGCAAGGGAAAGGGGAAACATGAAAATCAAGATGTGTCATGTACAGGTACAGGTTCTCAGTATTAAATGTGATCACGTTGTATGTATAAAATGTACCTATAAAATCAGTGTTAAAAATACCTCTTCTGTGTTCACATGACTTGTCAGTTTAAACAGATGTTGTTACATGCCACAGAAGGCTGTGCAAGTTTTGGAATACTGGCTAAACAGTTGACATCACTGTAAAAGCTGTACCTTCAGTGACTGTGTGTGGGGCCGCACTATGAGAAGCGAAAACCTCAGCAGCAGGTAAGGCTGCTATACTGCGAGACAGAGCTAGCAGGCCCTGTTGAGTGCAGCCAGCTGTTGTCATTCTTGTTGTGTTCTCTGAAAACAGGGATTTCATTTTCATAGTGGTTCAGTCATCCAGTAGTTAAGTTACTCATAAGAGTGGAGCGTGCTGTGAAATTCTAGCTTAGAACTTCAACATTTAACCAGAATTTTGGCTTCTGTATTATTATTCATTTTTTACAGTAATTTCTGGATTACCGTTTAGTTTTGAGCTCCCCTTTCACTGTACTCATCCAACACAAAAGAGCAGTTGAGCTCCTCACATGTTTGCTCTCCAGCCCAGAGGTATCGCAGGCATTTACACAAAAGCTGTTGATCACAGTGTATTTACAAAACCTTCAGGAGCATAGCTGCTTTCCCCACTGTAGATTTCCCTTCAATTGATTGTATCCCAGTGGGATGATTGGCTATCAACATTTTTTTTTTCCCAAGAAAAAGCTTCCTGCTGGAGCTTTCTCTGTTATAGTCACTAGAGGAAATGCTTGGTTATTGTGTTTGATCAGAGATACTTTGTCATCATGCAATTGGCTATCAATCTTGGACTTTTCACAATGAAACAAATACCCCTGTGCTTGAGAAATCTCCAGTTAGAACTTATACAGCTTTCATTTTTCTCAAAGAAGAAAACAAACTTGTTCAGCACACTGAGTTTCTGGACATGGTACAGGAATACTCCTATAATTATTCCTGCTTGTGTGTTGTTATAAAGAACTCTCACTGGATAGACTATGCTTCTTTTCATTGTTAGAAACCTATATCCTGTTCCCCTCGTTTGACTTCTTGCTAGACCTAGGCTTATTTGCCTGAAGGATTTTTCTTCTAAGAATATTCTTCTGTAGCTATATTCTGTAAGAAGCTTCACTCTGTAGTCTGTTTAATTGGAGACAGAGAAGTCAAGCGAGGTAGGCTTTTCTCCACCTTTCTCTCTGTCTTAGATTGTAGCACTGCTGGCAACAGCTCTTTGTTTATGATTCCAGTTCTGCGTAGATTTCCTGCAGCTTGTTTGTGCTGGTTGATTGTGGGTTCCACCAATGCCAGCTCTTACATTTCATTTGTCAGCTGTGGGGCGCTGGTGTTTACCTACTATTGGGAAATCTTTGTCTTGAACTATAAAATCTACTTTGTCTTCTCAGCCTTAACCAATTCCCTTCATGAAATTCCTCATATAATTTGATTCTTAGAATAGTAGTTTCTGTTTTCTCAGTTAGATCTTGATTGATACATCTTCCTTTTGGTCTTATTTGATATTTATTTTCTTTCAAAGTGGCTTCTATAAATTGAAATCAAAGCATAGAGCATAGAATTGGATATATGATTTTAATTAGAGTTGACCCTTCCTTAGACTATTTTCCTCTACTGCTGTCTTTAATTTATGCAAACTGTGGCTAGAATGATAAGAACTGGCTAGTAGATGACACATAATAATGAAGCAACAAGACCATGGTGAGCCCCAAGTGTAGGATGGGAACTGCTTCGTTACAGAAAGAATTTCCACATAGGCTCCTACTATCTCTTTGCTATAACCATAATATTAATTCAAAGAGACAAATGCAAAAAATAAAAAGAAAACCAAACAAAAATGAATCTGTTACTAAAGAAGTTAATTGTTGTAAAGTAGTTGTCATTGGTTGTCAGTTAAAGTTTTACATCCGAGGTGGTTTTGACAGTTTATTTTTATTTATTTTTTGCAGTACCCAGGATCGAACTTGGGCCCTTGTGCTTCCGTGGTAGGCATGGTACCACTTGAGCTAAATCTCCAGCCCCTCGTTTGACAATTTAAAAAGAACATGATATATTACTACTTTTACTTTTCACTTTTCAAAACTCTTTTTTTTTTTTTTAAGGTTTTTTGAGACAGGGTCTTGCTTTGTGGTTCAGGCTGGCCCTGAGCTCAGCCTCTAACTCACATCACAGCAATCCTCCTGCCTCTGCCTCCTGAGTGCTGGGATTACAGGCATGAGCCACCACTCCCAGCACTGCGGTATGTGGCACTGATTGCGGCTGGGGTGAGTCTCCACACCCAGTATTGTTATGTGGTTACTGGGGATCGAACCAGGCCCTTGAGCTTGCAAGACAGGTGCAGGAACCACTGAGCTATATCCCACGGCCCTCACTTTTCAAAACTCTTTGTCCTGCTTTTTTGCTGATATGAGAAGGTGTAAGCAACATCAAATACATAATAGTAAGGTAAATCATGTTTATATTTAAAGTTTTACTGTAGATGTAACCTAGATATTGTCAATTTTAATTTTCATCTTAGTTAATTGAAGCTTTTGAACTCATGAATGAGTGAGGAGAAAGGACTTTTGATGGATAATTCTTTGTATTAAAATGTAGTGAATATATAAATGAAATTACAAACTTATGGAGCTAATTTTGGAAAAATTTCTCTTATTTACATTAATTATGGTTTGAATTTATTTTCTCACATGTTATGTAGGAGAGGTACCTTTTCATTGCAATTTATTACTTACAACTGGGTTTTTGCCCATGATATATTCAAGTTGAAATTTTAACTCCTTCATTTCTAGCTCTTAAAGTTAGTGTGATTAGAGGAGTCAAGATCTAAAACTTACTAATTCCAAGTTTAAATGTTTTATAAACCAAAATGTGATTTCTACTTGGAACCATTTTATAGAGTGATATACTGTGAAATTAAACAAATGAAATTCGATTCATTATTCAGTTTCTGACTTGACTGTTGACAAGGAATCCTATATTCCTTTTTAAAATGTTTGACTTGCCTAAGATTTTTTTCTTACCTGGAAAGTGCTGATTACTTCACTATTATAGGTGATAGTGGTAATTAATATTCATGAACAAATAACTGAAATACAATGCTGAAGATTGTAGAAGAGGTGCTGTTTTTTTCTGAATCTGCACTGTAATTTCTTTTGGGTCACAATTTTCTGACTCCCTTTTTACTAGTATGGTTGATCAGTTCCATTTTTAATTTCTAGGACCAGATTTAGGGTTTTATTTGGACACTTTATGTCAACCGTAGGGAGAGAAATTATATATTCATTTAGAATGGTTTTTTTTCTCATAAAATATGGCTTTAAGGTTATAAGGAGAGAAAGCTGTTGTTCATTGACTGAGGTAACCTAGCTGTTTAATGACTGAGTTACTTCCTGGGAACTCAGAGTGCTCCATTCTTTGTAGTTAACTGAATAGAGTCTGTAGGGGACACTGTCAGACTCGTGGGATTTCTTTACCTGTTAAGGAAGCTTTTCAGGCAGTGCAGAAGGCTCAAATGTGGGAAATACGTCAGCTGTTGGATATTAACATGTACATTCATAGGCTTTTGGGTCAAAGAATGGAAGGCTGTCATATATCTTCCCTGAAGTAGTGTCAAATCGTAGAAAATAGGAAGACTAGTTTTTGAAATTAAAGTAAAGATCCTTCTGGCTCTGAATCTAGGCTTTAGCTGAGAAATGAGAATGTAAAGCTAACAATTTTGATGTGAAGGTGAGTTCTAGTTGCATTAATCTAAATCAAGAAAAATGTTTACTTTCATGAAATTTTTTGAGGCTCTGCAGATTGGACCCAGGGCCTTGGTCATGCTAAGCATATGCTACCTCTGAGCTACTGACCTAGTTTGAGACATTTTATTTTACAGAGTAGGTAAAGCATGTCTATACTATTTTTGGAATGCCAGAAAGTAAAAGGTATATGTCAGTATGCTCTTCTAAGTTAAAAAAGCTGTTAGTCATTCCATTGTTCTTCAGCTTCACATATTTAGAAATAAAGAATAAAATTGATTATTTGCTTTCATAATGTAAAATCCAGAGGCCAGTGTACATGTTAATTGGTTTGCATATGAAAAGCTTTTGCTCGGGCTGGTGGCATTTTACTTGTTTTGCTATTTTTAATAAGGCTATAAAGCTTTCAGTTAGAATATCTTTCAAACCTTTTTTGACCATTGAAGTTGTTACATGGATACAAATGAGTAAAACTGGTTCAAAATTTCATGAACTTCTCTGCCTTCCTCATCCTTTCTGTCTACCTGCTAGCCATCTTTCTCTTCTGTTCTCTCCCTCCCTTTAGGCAAAAGAAAAATAGCTCTAAGATGGGCATGGTGGCTCACTCCTGTAATCTCAGCACTCAGGAGGCAGAGGCAGGAGGATTTCTGTGAGTTTGAGGCTGACCTGGACTACAGTAGTGAGCTCAGGGGTTAGCCTGAACTACAAAAGAAAGATCGTATCTCAAAAAAAAAAAAAAAAAAAAAAAAAAAAAAAAAAAAAAAAAAAAAAAAAAAAAAAAAAAAAAAAAAAAAAAAAAAAAAAAAAAAAAAAAAAAAAGCTCACAACCAGTCCAATTAGATGGAATAACTTCTCTGTATTTATATTTGACTTAATTTACTCATAATTTACTTAAGCTTTGGGGTTTTTTCCTAGTTAAGTGAAACATTATGAATATTTTATTTTTTAATTGAAGAGAAATTCTGATGCTTAGCTCCTGCTGAGTAAAAAAGTGACAGGCTGCTTCGTGCTGCAGACTGTAAGTACTGTTTGTGCTTCATTATGAGCTCTAGAAATCTTATATGGAGAAAAGAAAGAGATTGGGTAGGAAGAGAAGGACTAGAGAAAAGTCACTTAGGACTGCCTTGCTTGCCAGAGCTAAACAGGAGGAGCGGAGCATCCATTCTGAATTGGTAGACGATGAGGCAGAAACCTAATTAACAAATTCACATTTTCACAGCAGAAGACAGTGATTAAAATTTTGGTGAACTACTCAAAATTCCTGCCATACACATCAAAACCCTGACAACTTACAGAGGCTTTTAAAGAAAATGTTCTGCATTTTAAGAACAAATATGTAAATAGGAAATTCATTATGCATCTTGTTCTCAAATGGCCTTTAATTGTGTAGCATAAGAATATTGTTTTTATTATTTAATGTTCATGTATTAGTGAAGCTTATGTTCAGAGAGAACACTTGTAAAAACAGTAGTGTCAGAGCTGCAGGTCCTGTTTGATAGAACAATGGAAAACTGATGTGTGGGAAGTACATAAATAACATTTTCTCTAGTCTGTTTTTGATTTCATATTGACTTATTTAGTAATGACCTTTTAATAACTATGGACCCAGGAGTGCGTTAGGCAGTAATGACACAGTGACATACAGTTCCTGACCCTTGACCCTGGTGGGAGGAAGACACACTTATGTAGGCCAGGTGATGAAGCAGCAGGTGCAGCCTGTGGTGGAAGGATGAGCAGTATCAGTGACGTACAGCGAACATCTCTTACTCCGAGTGTGGCCGTCCTTGCTGTTTTTATGGAGGACATGTTCTGTGATGGCTAAGATGAGGTGATAAGGCCAACCTTTAGCGACCCCTGGTGGCTTGGTGACACTGTTACTGTTACTATTAATACTATTAGTACGTTCACTATATATTTTTTTAGAATTGAATTAAGACTATATGGATTATTCTTTCTTGCTTGCTATATATATTTTGGCTTATTAGTTTAATAATAATTTATTCTATTTTCTATAAGTAGTAAGATTAGTATTTTAACCCAACTGTCCTAATTAATTTATGTATAGTTAACATAATTATATATTAAATTTAGAAAATTAAACATAATGTATATGCTGATGATCTTTACCTATGTTTCATGTGTCTCTTTGAATATCTAAGCATCTCAGTTATAGCATATTAAAATATCTTTTATATTTTCCCTTAAAATGTCAGCTGTAGCAATATTTCCCAGTTGCTGAAATGAAAAGCTTGGAATCATTTTTTCTTTTTGGTGCTGGGATTGAACCAGAAGTGACTTTGCACTTGTGAGGAAGGTGCCAGAACCACTGGGTTAAAGTCCCAGCCCTTATAATCATTCTTGATTCCTTTTTTCTTTCATGGCCAATATAACCTGTTTGTCAAATAATTCTATTGGTTTTACTTTCAAATATATCCAGTATCTTACCTCCTTATACCTCCTCAGATGCTATGACTGGAGTCCGAGCCACTGATAGTACTTTATTGGATTGATGCAATTCCCTTGTCTGCTCCCACCCTTTTTCCTGTATTCCAGCCGTGACACTGAAGCTAGAGTGATCACCAAGTGTCAAGTTACATCATGGTACCTTCCTATTCAGTACCCTTCTTTGATTCCCAGGTCTCTGAGAGCAAGGACTAACACTCTAGAGTGACCCATAAGGTCCCATGCCTCTTGTTGCTCTTGGCTCGCCTCCCTGCCATTTTTTCTATTCTCACTTTTACAGCATAACTAGCTTTATTAATCTTGTAAAACCCTAGTGTGCTTTCATCTCAGGACCTTTGAACTGTGATAATTTTTGCCTTAGACATCAGAATGGTTTTGTTAGCTTGCTCATCTCCTTCCAATCTTTGAATAAATATCACTTTTTCAGTGTCATAATCTCTTTATTTTTGATACTGGTATTGAACCCCAGGCTTTCTCCTGAGATGCAAACTCCTGTCTTTTATTTTCTGTTTTAAGACAGAGTCTCACTAATTTGTCCGGACACACTTTAAATCAGTGAGATCATTTTTGACTGCCTGTTTAAAATTACAATCCATTTCCCTTCTCTCTTCTTTTCCCTCCATCTTACCTTGGTTTATTTTCCTTTGTAGTATTTAATGTAGAAAAACTTATGTTAACCTTTTAGCATACTGTGTAATTTATTCTATACTGTCTATTTTATTAATTACCTTCTCAGCTGAGAATATAAATTCCTAGTGGATTTGCAGTTTTGTTTGTTTAGTTGACTGCTATATTTTGTAACTACTAGAATAATTATTGGTACATAGAGCATACCTATTCAGTAGTTATTGACAGTATGAATAATATTATCTGTATTCTGTGTTAATTTATTAAAGAAGTTGGGCATTAGTAATTTTTTTTTTTTTTTTTTTTTTTTTGGAGACAGGGTCTCGCTTTGTGGTTCAGGCTGGCCCCAAGCTCAGCCTCCAACTCACATCACAATCCTCCTGCCTCTGCCTCCCGAGTGCTGGAATTACAGGCGTGAGCCACCACGCCCGGCACTGTGGTATGTGGTACTAGTTGCTGCTGGGTGTGGGTCTCCACACCCAGTATTGTTATGTGGTTACCGGGGAATCGAACCCGGGCCCTTGCGCTTGAGAGACAGGCGCCGGAACCACTGAGCTAATTCCCCGGCCCTAGTAATTATTTTTATACCTTCTTTATCTAAGTTTAAATATCAGACACCATCCACTGGTGAAAAGGTTCCCAGTCAATGCTAGGATCCATTGGATATTATTAAACTCATCCTATCTCAAGTCAATTAAGTCAAGAATTTCTAAGGATGGGGCCTCCCTCCCCATCAGTATGTGTGAAATTCTCCCATCAATCCAAATGTGTAGCCAAAGCTAGAGTTGGGTGGTCAGGGAACATTTAAATGGCCGGAAGTAAATGAATGAAGGGGCACAACATCCATTGGGTCAGATCCCTAGAAGTAGACCAGCTCCAGAGTTAGCATTGGTTTCCAGGTGTTTATGACGTGAAGTTGGCCCTGCGCAGCACAAGCCTGAGAGATCTAGTGGAGAAGGAAGAACAAGGGGAGAGAAGGAGCAGAAGGTGGAGACTTCCAAGAGTGGGTTCTATCATTGTAGCAGGAAAGTTTCACCCCAGTCCCTGGGCAGCTGTTGCCAATCAGTTCTCATTTGAAAGGCCTAGATCAGGGATGGCAGACCTGTTGGAGACTGAGTGCCCAAGCTATGACCCAACACCCACTCCTCTATGGCAAAGTGCCAATACTTTAATTAAATCTAAATACTGAGTTTTTACTTTAGAAAAAACAACTGTTATCCAATGTGTGGCTGCTACAGTGAGTATCTTATATATTGACAGGGCCTTGTGTGCTCACTATGGTGACATGCTGTAGGTTCACAACCTCTGGGGTAAATGTTTGGTATTAAGGAAAATATGTCATTTTTCCAAAGCATATTTTTTTTTCTTTTCTCTCAAGTAATTGAGAAATTGAAGTGAAATTTAAACCAAGTAGTTGAATAAATGGAAAGGAAAAAGAAGAGACATTTTGAAAATATGATTACAATTGGTGAAGTGAGACCAACCTTTACATGATGAGCATAGTTCACTGGGCACCATGAGAAGTGGGGAGCTATAGGACTGCTTTTGGCAGCACACATATTTGTTTCATAGGAACTTTGGATTTAGTGAGAAATACAATCAAGATGATTTAAGAAAGATTAGTATGATTAGTGAGATGACAAGGAGTTAGAAGGGTCATTTCTTTTTTTAAAAAATTTTATTTATTTATTTATTTATTTTTCTTGAGACAGGGACTTACTAGAGTGCAGGCTGTCCTCGAACTCACTGCAATAGCCCTGCCTCAGCCTCTGAGTGCTGGGATTACAAGCGTGCACCATCATACCTGGCAGAAGGGACAGTTCTGATCAAAGCAGGGTAGTAAAGTGTCCTAGAAAGCAAACAGAATGTTAAAATGCTGAATGATATCAGATCTGGTGAGAAAATCTAGTTCTTCAATTTGAAAATAACATCAAGGAACAGAAGCTTAGTGTTGTTTAAAAGGCAGCTATTAAAGTGGAATACATAGAGATAGTACCTGAGAATTAATGTAAGATTTATTCTGGATTCCAAAACTCTGAAATTTGTATTTTCATAGATAGAATTAGGGATTATTATTGTCTCTGCTGTGCTTTCAAGCTATTTCAAATCCTTCTAATTCTACTTTGATGTTTTCAGTTCTGTGAGGTAAGGTTTGTCTGATGTCCTAAATGTGGCTCATTTAACTTTTTCAGAAATTACCATTTTTAGTGCACAGTGACAGTCTTAACAAAGCTGCAGTCTTGGCCTAGTTGACAAGTAGAAAGCATGTTCCTTCTCTTATCCAACTGAATCTTCTCCCAGTGGAGAGATCACCCTCTGCACAGGTGTGGAAGATTTTCGCAGGCAGAAGTGTTTGCTGTTCTTTTCCAGCAGTCTTAGTCTCTTTATTCTCTATTTTTACTTAACAAGATCCCTTCCCTTTGTCTTTGAGTCTTCCTTTCTGTCCTTAATAGGAAGTTTCCCCCATTTTTCTCATAGGAACCTTTCTCATGTCTCCTGTCTCCTATGCCTTTAGACTTTTACCCAGTCTTCATCTTGCTAGTCCTGGTAGGTGTCTGACAGGGTGTGTGGTGCTGTTCCACAACCCCAGTTAGCCCTTATTCGGCTAGGCCCTTGTCTAACCCCTGAGTTTGCTCTCCAGTGATTTTGACATACGACTTAGTGTTGTTTTCAATAGGACCAGTATTGGCAGGCTGGTTAGAGGCCATATAGGTACTCAATGACATCTGATCATATTTATTTGTACACAAGTTTGAGTCTTTTTACAATCATCACCTCCAAGAAGTTTCAGGCAAATTGCTTTTTTTATCCTGAAAAGATAAAGTACCCATGGCACATAATTTGTTGGTTCATCATTTTAGTCAGTTTGTACAGTTGAGAGTTTTGTTTGTTTCTTTTACTTTTCAGATTTAAGAAAAACTGGAAGCCAATTGAAGTCTCTTTATAATCTTCCAGTCTTAAGGTGTTTCCTAAGTAACATTTTAGTGTCTTCCTTTATATTTAAGTATATACATAGCCGTGCCAATTGACAATTTTAGTCTTTAACATGAATAGTTAGAAACTATAACATTTTTTCAATAATAATAGTATTAAACTGAAAGGTGATTGATTATCTATATTCAACATTATGACTCGGATTTCTTCAAAAATATTCGTTTATTTGAAAATTGGTGTGAAATACATAAAAGACCTTTGTTGGAGGGCTTTGTTTATTCAAATCCTTTGTGATTTGTATAACCCACGACTAACAGTGAATTGTAAGGAAATTAAGTTTAATTAAAATGTCACTTTCCTAAATGTAATTATCTGTTTCAGACTATGAAATATTATTTTAGGTAGTCTTTATGAAACACTTCAGGGCACTATTATGATTTTCCCATAGAAAGGGAAGTAACATAATGAATTTGACAGAGCAGTTTGTGGAGTTCTGAATAAAAATGCCATAGACAAATTGGCCTTTTTTCCCCCTCTGCATAGAGAAGCAGGATCTGTGCTTTAAAAAAAAAAAAAAATCAAGTGTTGGGCTGAGAATTTAATTCAGTGGTTCCAGCACCAGCCTTGCAAGTGCAAGGGCCTGGGTTTGATCCTGGTAAACGTACAACAATGTTGGGTGTGGTGACTCACACCCACCAGCAATCAGTAGTACCACATACCACAGTGCCAGACATGGTGGCTCATACCTGTAATCCCAGAACTTGGGAGGCAGAGGCAAGAGAATTGCTGTGATGTGTTTGAGGCTGAGCTCAGGATTACCCTGAACTACAAAGTGAGACCCTGTCTCAAAAAAAAGGGTTTTGGTATGGTCTTGGTGTGTAGTTCAGGCTTGCTTCAAATTCAGTATGTAGCCCAGCCTGGTATTGAACTCTTGGTAATCCTCCTGTCTCAGCCTCTGAAGTGCTGAGATTACAGGTGTGCACTGCCACACCTGGCTGGATCTATCCTTTTAATGGTGTTGGTGCCTGGGAGTTTGTCTTCTGGAACTGTTTTTGGATACTGTCATGTTTCAGGCGGTGCTAGCCCTAATGGTCATGGAGAAGGCCATGCAGGCATAGTCTCTGCCATGTCAGTTTATGAAAAAGCAAATCTTAGTGAAGTACTCTTCCAGACCCCAGTAAAATCCTGGAGTAAACCTGTTTCCTTGTGTATGCATCCCACTTATGGGCAGCCAGTGGAGGGCAGTGACAGACCTCATCTGGTCCAGTTTATACTGTGTGGACCAGGATGTGGAATCTAACAAGCTTTGGAGTCAGTAAGAAGTAGAAGTTTTGCCACACATATTTACTTACTGGGATTATTTACTTCTGGGTATAGATTAGCCTTTAAAGATATTTTTGAATCTTCCTAAGTCTATAAAAAGGTGTAGATTTGCTAACATGTATCACTTTATTATCTGCACTTTAATAACATACTGAAACACCTTTCCATCAATTTTCTTTCCTTCTATTGGAGACTGAATTAACATAAATAGCTTTAAATTTTATTTTCTGTGGACATTTAGCTGTGATCTCACTACTTATAGTGGATGAAGTGATGTATTTTTTAGATTGTGATACAATATTTTCATAGTGTTTATTCTTAACTATTTTGAAGTGTGTATTTCAGGGCCGTTAAATACATTTATACTATCTGATGCAGACACACTTTATGGTGAAGAATGATAAAAGATATATAAGAATTCACATAGAAACTGTTCTCAACCAGAAAAATAGGTGTGTGTAAGTGATATTTGTATGTGTAAATGAGACTTATATGTGTGGATAAAATTTTTGTGGATTTGTATCTTCTTAGAGATTATAATCAAGAGTGAATGAAAAAGTATGTATGAACTTTTGTGGCTGTGCAGCAAATTACTATAAATTTAGGAGCTTAATGCACAATTGCCATCTCATTTATATGGGTGCAGAATCTGGAAATAGATTAACTACATCTTATGTCTAGTGTTTCCGATGATGGTCAAGTTCTCAATTGAAGCTACATTTCTTTCTTGTTGTTTTATAAGCATACCTGGTTATTGGAAGAATTTAGCTCTTTGTGGTTGAGGACTGAGGTACTCATTTTCATTCTGTGTCCAGCTGGTCAGAACATAATTAGAGTGGTGAAATCTTTTCATATTTGGTTTTTTTTAGGGGGAAAGGGTACTGGGTTTCAAACTCAACCATGCACTTGTCCAGCAGGTTCCACTGAGCTGAATCCCTGGCCCTCATATTTGAATTATAAAATGGATCCCATTCTACTGACAGTTCTGCCCACACTTTAAGGTGAAAGGATATTATTGCTAGGGCATGGGTCATTGGGGTTATCTTAGAATGCTTACTACACTTATGTTATTGTATTAATGCATTTTGAAGATTCAGAAAGTGGGAGCAAGATTCCCTTTGTTCTCCACAGCTGTTTCTGGGACATTGTTCTCCTACCTCTGTTGAACAGTAAGAGCAACAGCATCTTAATTAAGGAAGCGTTGAGATTTTGAGACTTGCAGTATTTGGCATTACTGTCTTTTCTTTTTTTTCGCACTTTCTGTATTACTAGTGTCCCTTGCTCATAAAAAGACACTGGCCCTTGACCCAGCTTTCCACTTTGCTCCATGCATGTTACTATAGATGACTAGTTTCCCTGCCTACCACACAGAGATGTTTCAGGTCTTATGAGAAGGAAGAATACATTGCAAGAAGCATGTGTATTGTTTTTAAAGTGAATGTTAGTAAGGCAGAGAATTTATAAAAACTCAGTTTTCTCTTTATATTTTGTAGCATTACCTTTTAGTTACATCATACACCTGAAACAAATGTTTTATGTTTACTTTTTTCTTTTTTTAATGTCAATCTACCATAGTAGGAGGAAAGCGACAGAGGTCAGGAACTAGAGTAGAACTTTATAACTCAAACAGTTTAATTTTAAGCCCCCAATTTTTAAAATGTAATTAGCCAAGTGATGAGGCCCTTGGAGAAAGGGATGGTGAAGGATTCAGCCCCTATTCTGAGTGGTCTGGTGCTTGGATCTGCTGAGATAGGCAAAAAAGGTTCATTTTAATACAGGTAGGCTTATTCTCTTAGTGTGCTTTGGCTTCCTAGTATCAGTCATGTTTGTGATGTCCTTAATTTGTGATGACTTGTATGAACTTGATGAGAACCCATTTTTCTTACTGTACAGTCTCTATTCTGTGTGTGTGTGTGTGTGTGTGTGTGCGCACGCGCGCACGTGTGTGTGTCTGAGTCCCATGCTAGAGTGTATGTGTCTTCCTTAGAATCTGACCTGATTACAGAAAAATTTTTCTAAAGCTATCTCTTCACAAATGCTTAGAATTCAGCCCTTGGAAGAGCCATTACAGAATTTCTTGCTTTTCTGGATCTTTTGTGTTTTTCTCCATAGTTCTTTAACACACTTCCAAGAGCAGTCGGTAGTGTTTTGACTTGCTCTGAACTGTCTGTGTAGCTTCTCCCTCTGTGATCTGAGGTAAAGGAGTTGGGGGGATGCTGCCTGGCAGACTCACTTCTCAGGGCCTATCCATTCTCTAGAAGAGCTGTGGTTAACAGTGTCATTACCAACTATTCAGATATGAAACTTAATGTAAATGGATTAAAACTGATTCAGGCCCCATTGTGCACATCACATTTAAGTGACTAGTTACTGCATGTGACAGGTAGTTACCATACTGGACAGCGGCCATGTGGAGATCTGCTTTTCTTTTGAGTTTAGCTCAGCAGTTCTGAACTGGGATTTAACTGTTTCACTGCTTTGAGACCTCTGGCAATTGAGTTATATAGGACCTGCAAGTCAATTTCCTGCTTAATCTAAAGGATTTAATGGCATAGGGAAAACCATTTGGTATTATGGGAGCTCACTGTAATGTTGGAAATGAAAACTAGTTTCTTACTTGTGTTGTAACAAATTTCCACATTCCTAATTATCAGTTTGAAACAGTGCAAATTTATTATCCACAGTTTTATAAATTAGAAGTCTATCTGACACAAATTCACCAGACTAAACTCAGGCTATTGACTGTTTCTGATCTTTTTTAGAAGCTCCTAAGGGAAGCCTATTTTCTAACTTCTTCAATTTTGAAAGAATTAAAATTCTTGAGATGGTAGATCTAAGATTATACATCCCAGCCCTGGAGCCCCTCACAGTCCTTGCCTTCTGGCTGTCTTATTCTATAGTCCCTGTTTTTAAAAGGCAAATTAAATTCCTTTCATGATTCAAATATCTCTTGTTTTTTAAGC
>PVIR01010874.1:38887-49061 GCA_004026965.1 Petromus typicus | reverse complement strand
AAAAGTTTTCATAAGAAAGAACTCTAAAAATATCCCCTCTTCTTACATGCTTTCTTTATTTATCATCACTAAAGAACTATAGTACATAGCACACTTCTGAAATATTTTTTCAAGACTTTTGGTATAGGATAATCTAATCATTTTAAAGGATAGGAAATGATAAGAACTCTTCACCCATATCAGCAGGCACACATGGACCCACTTCATCCCAAATGTGTGCACACGCGGTCTATACAGCCAGTATACTCTGCATATATACTCAACATTCTCAATTTTATGTGGCACATGTCATAACAAACACTTGGAAATTTATGATTTGAGAAAAAATTAAAAGTGTGCTGGTAACATCTAGTCTTTCTGATTGTTTGGAAAATGTATCTTCCTTATAGGTAAATGAATCTCTAAAAGCTAAAAGACTACATTATTTTACTGGACATGATGAAAGTCAAGTCATGCTTTTGAAGTACAATATTTAAGTGATTTTTAAACCAAGTAAAAGCTTGGGTTAAGTAATGAGTCTGAATTTTCTAGGTATGTAACTATGAACTACAAACATGGAAACTTTTCAAGCTTAGCTGCTTATGTCTGGAAATGTCTTGAGACAATTATATGAGCCTCACAGAAATTTTTGACAGGATTCAATGAAGTAATGTGTAGAAAGAGATTAACACAAAGCCAGCTCATAATAAATGTTCAATAAATTATTAACAGTATTTTTGTAAATTGTGAATGCAAAATTAAATATTAATTTCAAAATATATATTTTAGCACAAGAAAAATAATAGTTTTGCGTGAGACCATTTCTTTAATGTTCCATCAGTAACAGCACATTTTCTAACTCATTATATTTTTCTCTCCTCTTTTTTCATTGTCTTTCCATTTCATTGTTATATAAACTTTGAATTTTTTTTTACTTTTTTAATAATTCACTTAGTTTAGCAGCAATTTAATTTTTCTGTTATCTGAGCTATCTCCTCTTCAAATATGGTCACTATTTCCACATAGAAAACATATTTTCCACAATAATTTGCTTGCTTTGGCTAGTTAATTTAGTACACATTTTATAATACAAGCATCTCTATGAATTTTCAGCTTTTCACTTGTCTTCTACTAATTATAGATAAGATTATGGTTTAGAAATATAAATTGATAAGAGCTCTCTTCAAGAACTCTTACTTGCTTTCAAGTTATTCTAATTATTGAAACCTAAAATTTAACTGTCTATTTAATAGAGAATGCTAGGGGGATGCATCCTACCATCTTCTCATAGAGATGACATACAAAGTCACCCACCACATCATTAACCAAACTGCACTAGGAATTTGCTCTTATGTCCCCTGCCATGTTCACCTGGTGGCGATAACTGCTCAGTCATACGTTGATTAATACTGATAAGAGGGTCCTAGCACCAAAACAAATCCAAAGCTCTCTTGTCAAGTTGAGTTTGCTTTGGGTTAATTCCATGCAGGCTTCACAAATTTTAGCTTGACTAAAATCATGAAGTGCATTCTGTTTAAAATATCAGTTAAATTTCCAGCTACAGCAGTGTTCCCATTTCATTTTCAATATACTATTTCTCCATGCCCCTTTCCTTCTCCTATGTTGTCCTCAGGGTACCCAATGTATTTTTTTAAATTAAATTTAAAATTTTAAATACTGTTTAACTTATGTATCTAGCTAAAAGCAGAAACAAAAAACATTTTCTGACAATAGCATTGTTTGACTATAGGAATTTCTATGTCCTTTACTCATTTATAGCTGGCATATGACATTATCTAAAACAAAATTGTGACCAATAGTTGCATAAGAGTAGAGAAGATCATAACACATCTGAGTAATCTTGACAGGAGATTTTGTAAGGGTTTTTATATTAATCTGAAGTTTTGTAAAATAATCTGTCAAAACCCTCAAAACACTTTACTATTATAAATGAAACAATGTTCACATTTTAAAAAAAATATTTAGAAATTTCAGAAAGCCTAGGATAGAATACAGAGGATGGAAGTATAATCTAACTATATAACGATATTTAAAACAGCAGGCAGGTAAAAGGACAAGGCATTGACCTAAAAGAAAACTTCAGAAATCAAATGCTGGGGTTTCTCACTGTTGTAGTGGAAGTGAGATTTAAGCAAAGAAAAATCTAGAGTTGTCCAAAAGGTACAGATTAGAGATATGAGCATCATTATGGGCTCATGGTTGTTTTAACACAAATATAGATGTTTATATATAGAAACATTTAGATTATCTATCTACATGTGTAAATATGAATACATACATTTGCTTGTTTTATTAGCAGAGAGGGTCAAAAAACAAGATTCAAAACACCAACAGCATATGTAGACCCCAGATCTTTGATTGTAACACCACTCTCCAGTTAAAGAAACCAATATTGCATGGATTTAAAGACTGGGGAAAGAAATGCACAAAACCAGACAGGTGTGTGGGAGAGCGGTAGGAAATAAGGCAGCTCTCAGAACCAACAAACATCAAAAACTAAATTATGACAAAATGTTACAGTCCAAATGTTCATTCCAAAGCTGAAGCAATCTGAGTGACAATATGTGAGATATTATTGAACTACAACCTTACAAAGTAAAATAAATATCAAGATCCTACACTGATACAAATGGTTGAATAAATAATATAAATCCATGGGAGATATGAGATCAAATCTCCTGTCACAGAGTTCCAAAATCATTGTGATGTTCCAAAATCATCGTTACTCCATCTTCAGAGAGATGTATTGTAATTCTCCCTGCCTTCAGTGAGAACTGCACGTAGTGATTTAATACAGAGAGCATAGGATGGAAATAAGGATATATCCTCAACTCCACAGTGGAGAAGGATTGTAAATGGTTCTCTGATTGGGTTATCAAGATTAGATCTTTAGCAATCACTCGTGTTGATAGTCTAACCTTCTAATAAAGTGAGATGAAAATCATACATCCATTTATTGTCCTCCCCCCATAATAGTAATTTCATTTTAATTATGAGAAAAGCAATGGGAAGAAATCTCGATTCAGAGACGTTCTACAAGTTACCCAGTAAATACTCCTAAAAATAAACAAGGTCATGAAAAATAAGACACTGTGACTCAATGCCATGCAATAAGCAGGGAAAGATCTGGAAAGAAAACTCATTAGGTCAAAAACAGAATTCTGGGGGAAAAGTGTGTTTAATTAAAAATAATGGTTCTTTGATTATAACAAATGTGCCATAAATAATGTAAGATGCTAATAATAAGGGAAAGTGGAAGTGCTAGCAGGGAACTCTGTGATATTTTTGAAATATTTCCAAAATAAAAATTATAGTGAAAATAAGATAATTATTTTAGAAACTTTTATTAACATCCTACTGATTTCACAGGCAGTTTACAAATAAGTCTCCACACTGAGTAAGACAATAGAGAAGGTTTTTATTCTAACCTGATAGCTAACTATTTGGCTTTAAAATAAAGATTTCTGCAATTTGTATTTGGAGGCTATTTAAAGCAATTATCATGTACTTTTTGAAATTATTGAGAAGAATAAATGGTTGATTGCAAGTTACATAAAAAGATATGACTTCAATTATTTCATATACAATTTCTCATTCCTTGTAAAGCAAATAAGAAAACCACTGCTATTCCTAACTTTTCAATGACAAAAGTAAAATTCAGATAAGTTAAATGATGTATTCAGTGACAAAATAGAACTAACACATGGAAGGTCTAGTAATAAAAAATATCTTCCAGTTCTTTAATATTTTTCAACTTTTCCACGAAAACAACAAATGTAAGTATAACTAATGAGATCTTCAGTCTTCTGAAGGATAAGCACAGGTTAGAAGACCGAAATTTACTTTAATTCCATTTAAAGAAGAGGTGGTTGATTCTCTGTTGTGGAGAGGTGAATAATACAGCCACATGTTGCCTATTTGTTTGTCCTCAGAATTACAGGATAATTTCTATTTTTAACTGTAAAATGAAGACCTTTTCCATAGTTTTCATGTTGAGATTATGGATTATATTGGAAGTCTAAGTATACAATCTATGAACTAAACTAATTTTTTATATTTTTTCTTTATTGAGTTTATTGGTACATGTTAGTATACATTATGATCACATTCATCATTGAGAATTTGTACCTCTACATGATATAACTTGATTCTTATTTTTTTCTACACTCTTAGGACCAGTATCCAAAAACCAGAATTCCAGGGTCCAACTCTTCCCTTTTGTAACCAATGCAACAATTTCAATCACTTTGATGATATCACTATTTCTTTTTCTTTAATTAAATTTTGAATTTCTAATCAAGTCTTTATTGGTACATTATGAATAACATCATCATCGCATTCAACATTGACAGTTTGTACCAGACTATGATGTGAATTGATTTTCATATTTCCCCTTCCCCCACCCACCCAGCAACCCTCCACCCCCATATACATAAGCTTTGTTTCCCTTTTCCTTTATTAGTATCACATACTTTTTCTCCTTGTTATATACTCCTACATCCTCTTTTCTTTCAAATTTTCTATGTTACAGTATCAAATATATATACTAGAACTCATTTACATCTTCATTTTTTTAAATTTCCAGTACTGATCTAATGGTATTTTGTTTTCCATCTCAGCTTGACAAAAGAGAATATTTGGCTTCACTTAATATAGATATTTGTATTCCTTTAGAAAGGGGGCATACATTTTCTGTCTGCCCTCTTTTTTACTCTTCCTGTTTTTCTGCCTCCTGTTTCTTATTCTCCTTTGGTAGCTGCCATTTACTACAACACATTTCTCCTACGTCCCCTCTCTATTGATCCAGAAAGGCTTACCAGAGGCTCCAGCATGAGAAGCTGGCACAAAACTATAGTTTACTAATATATGTCCCTTTCTCGTAAGCAGAGGAATTATTTCAGCAGTTGATATAAAATTAGAGTTGTTCTGATAAGATTCTAATTCTGAATCTCTAGAAAAATAGCAAAATCATAGTTTCACTATGTTACTTTTCACAGATTTATTGAAGGATAATTTATGAGCATGTGCCATAAAGTGCAACAATTTAAAGTGCATAATGTAATGATTTTAATACCTCTGAAAATCGTGCAAGAGCCCTTTAAGGTCCACTACTAGAACATCACCACCACTGTAAATATTTGCCCCACTACAATGTGTGTGTATATTTAACTTCTCCAAATACAGTCCTAGACAACCACTAATCTTCAGCCTGTCTATAAACTTCCCCTCTTCTGGCCATTTTATACAATTAGAATCAAGCAAATTGTGATGTTTTTCATCAAACTTATTCCTCTGGGAAATGTGACGGGGATTTTCACTTGTCTGTTTTGTGAAATGCATCCATGTGGTGGCATGTAACAATGTGTTCCTTTAATTATGATAATTTGCCTGTCTCACAAACAGCGTGTTTATCAGTGCAGCAACTGTGATATTTAGACTATGTATAGCCTTTGACTATTATGAACACTATTGCTATGAATATTTACCTATAATTCTTTATCTAGACATATACCTTTCCTTCTATTAATAAGAATTCTGTGAGTAGATTTTTTGGATCATATGGTAAGCTTATGTTCAATTTCTTAAAAAATTGTTGAGTGTATAAAATGATTTGCCATTTTATATTGCTTCCACTTTCTTCAAACATGATATTATTTATTGTTTTCATTATGCGCACGCTAAGGAGTGTGAAGTGGTAACTCATTGTGCTGTTAGTTGACATCTCTAATATACAAGGACTTTGCGCAAGTCTTTCCTATGCTTATAGCCATTCATCGATTCTGTTTGGAAAAACCTATCTTTAACTGACCTGCTTCTTTTACTAAAAATAGTTATTTCATTATGGTATTATAAATTTTTTTCATATTTTTGTGTATGTGGATTCTTTCTCAAGTGCATAATTTATCATTTTTTCCCAGTTCTATGATTTACCTTATTGTGTTCTTAAGGACATTTTTTGAAAGGCAAAAATGTTTCATTATACTGAAGTCCACATCCTATTTTTTTTTTCTTTTATAAATCTGGTTTCTGTATACTAATAAGAGCTTCAGATTAGTGCATTTTCATTAATATTTCTATAATAATTTCTTCTGACTCTACATTTTATCTAAAATTTACATTTGTATCAACTGTTAGTTGATATTTATTTATGTGTGGGTCAGGGTATATTTTCCTTTTTTTGTTTAAGTGGATATTAAATTTTCTCTATTGACTTATGTTTTCATGGAAATCAATGAACTGTAAATGTAAGGATTTGCTTCCTGACTCTCAATTTCATTTCATTACCTTTTGTGTCTATCTTTATGTCACAACCATACTGTACTCATTATGGCATAGCTTCAGGAGTTCTGAAATTGCATAGTGTCAGTGCTTGGACCAATTTTTTATTTCTTAGTTATTGTTTTGCCTATTCTTGGCCTTTTATATTTCCATAAAATTTTTAGTACTAACATAAATTATTACAAAATAAGTCTCCTAGAATTTTGATAAGTTGTACAGTGAGTTTTATACATTTATATGGAGTGAATTCTCAAGCTGAATGTATTTTTCTCTTAATATATAAAAAATACATTATTTTTAATCTTTTATTTCTTTGTTACAAATTTTTACAGAATTCACTATATAAACCATGCACTTATTTTGCTATCTGTATTGCTACATATTTTAATTATTTTTTTTGATGCTAACATGAAGGAAGTATACCTTAAGCTTGTTTCCTTATTATCCTTTGCTAGGATTTAAAAATGTATATGACTCTTTACTTGATCTCACTGTTTCTAAATGAAATAAAGTTATTTATCAGTTTTAAGAGATCCTGTATATAGAAGTGTGTGTGTGTGTGTGTGTGTGTGTGTGTGTGTGTGTGTGTGTGTGTGTTTGTGTTTTACTGGGATTATTTATACATTAGATTACATGATGTCCAAATTCAGACAACCTTATTTACCTACCTCTCCTTGGTTCTCCAATGTGCAGGCTTTACTGTTATTCTTCCTTCCCACCACCCTCTTCTTCTTAATGTTCCCACATACTGACCTTTGATATCTCCTAGAACAAGTGATATAACAAATAAAATTGATGACATGGGTATCTTTGCTTTATTCCCATTTTAAAGGTTTAAAAACTTTTGCTCTTCACTCTCAATTGACATTTTTACTCTGGGCTTTTCATAGAGACTATCAGGAAGAAGAGATGGCCTTACTACTAATAAATTATTTGTGTTTTTGCATAATGTTGGATTTTGGCAAATTTTTCTTTGCTAATCTTTGTTATTTCTCTGTTAACAAAATATTTGCATTGATGTATAATGGATATTAATCAATAACCGTACAATCCTTTTAAAACATTTTTGAATTAAGTGTGAAATTCTGGGAAGATGGCAGAAAGGTAAAAGCTAGAGAACACTGCTTCCCTATAATTTGTTCTTAAGCCTGAAAATAGCAGTTAGGATGAGGGGGAGGACAGCAGAGAAATCTAGATTGAAGAGATCAGAAGTAAATATCGATTAAGGCCAAAGAAACAAGAGTGACCTAGGGAGCCAACCTGTCCTTTCTACCCTCTCCCCAGACGGAGAGGGGCAGCTGACTCTGCCAGGACCACTCACAGGTGCCCCAGTGGACAGCGCGCATCCAGCCTCTGAGACACAGGTTCACAGCGAGGTGCGTACAAGACCACAGCGGCTGCATTAAACTGCGTTACATTAAAAATGGACTCACGGGAGAGGACAAGGAACCTGAACAAGGAAGCCCCGCCCATCGCCCACCGGGATCAAGGATCTGAGCTGCCAGGAGAAGATGTCTAGGAGCTCCTGCGGGATCTACCAAGATTATCTCTACCACAGCAAACCAGCCACTCCAAAGCCTCCAGCTCTGGGACACCCCAACTCTGGAGCTCCAACTGGGACCCTGGCTCCAGCCCTGCCCTCCTGCCATACTGATTGGGGCGGGCCCCTGCTCTGAGACCAGCGAACCTCTGCATCAGTGAGTCTCTGGGTCCAGCACCACCTACAGGACAATGCACTCACATCAGGGGAAAGCCTGCAACTGCACAGCTCTTTTTCCCTGTCACCTACATACACTTCAAACTGTGTGTCTCAGCCCATACAGGAATCAACGATTCCTCGCCTCCTGCAGTTTCCAGTAGTGAACTCAGTCTTATCCTATTGTTTTTATCTCTGTTTGTTTGTTTGTTTTATTTAGTTCTGTTTGTGCTATTCTTGTTATTGCCTTTCTTTTTTTTTAATCCCTTTTCCTCTCCTTTTTTCCCTTCATCTCCCCTTCTTTTCTCCTCTTTGTCCACTTCTGCTAGTCTTCATTTCTCTATTTCATTGCATCCTTTAATCTTATTGCTAATCTCTCCCTCCCTTACCTCTCTGCCACCTAACTCCTTGGTAACCTTTTCACTTCCAAAAGGTGATTCTTGAATGGGATAAATATATTTGTGGTTAATTTTAAGTCTGGACATATGATCATAGTTTTGGCTTATGAGGTTGGAGGGGTCAGAGCAGCAACTACCAGTTTACCATTTCTTGGGTTGTGTTTGATACTGTTAATGCTTAGTGCTTTTCTTGGGTTGTTTGAAACAGTTAATGCTTAGTGCTAATCTCAAGGGACCTAAATATTAGGAAGAAAGGGACTTGCAACAAGCATCATGGGACAATAGGGCAACTATAAAGCCAAATACAACAGCAAGAAAGAAAGCTCAGAAATGAGGAAACATTCAAAATCTCAGATGCAGAGATTTTCACCCCAAGGTAATATGGGGGGAAGGGAAATGGAGAAATCTGAAACTCAATCACCAGGACTCTCTGAGGTGGTAACTAAAGAAGATCTAATACAGTGGAAATCAGAACTAATTTCGGAGATGAAAACAGAGATACTTGACATAGTTAATGGCATGATTAACAAAGCTAAACAGGAAATCAAGGATATGATAGAATCTGAGATAGCAAAAGCAATGGAACCTCTTAAACAGCTACAAATAGAAGCCCAGGCAATCAAAAAAGAAAATGAAAGTTTACACGGTGGAATAAACACTGCAGAAAACCGAATCTCAGCTCTAGAGGACACGATCACAGCCAATGCACAGGAAATTCATAATTTATGGAAAATGGCAAAAGACTACAAGAAACCTATTCAACAGCTCCTAGATGACTCAAAAAAGAATAACATAAGGTTGATTGGAGTCACTGAGGATGCAGGAGACAATACGAAAGACATAAAAAATTTGTTCACAGAAATAATAGCAGAAAATTTCACAGACAAAGAAAGAGAACTAGACACCCAGATTCATGAAGAGTACAGAACCCTACAAGGCCGAAATATAAAAAAAACCCTACACCTAGGTATATAATTATAAAAGTTCCAGATATGAAAATAAAGAGTGAAATATTGAAAGAAGCTAGAGAGAAGAAAAAAATACCTTAAAGGGAAGCCCATCAGGACTGCAGCAGACTTTTCACCCCAGACACTCAAAGCAAGAAGAGCCTGGAGTGAAGTGTTTCAAACCTTAAAGGACAACTTCCAACCCAGACTGATTTACCCCTCAAAGTTATCTCTAAATATTGAGGGGGAAATAAAATACTTTCATGACAAAAAAAAAAATCTTAAAAACTTCCTGCATACAAAACTGGGACTACAAAATATCCTAAAAGATATCTTGGAGAAAAATTTTAAACCCATGAGACCCAACAGAGTCATCCCATTGAGCCAAACAAGAAACTGATGGGAAAATAACAAAATAAAAGAATAAAAGAGCCTAGAACAGGAAAACATGATGGCCCTAAGTCTATCCATATCAGTCATAACTATTAACGTCAATAGTCTCAATGCACCAATTAAGAGACACAGACTGGTAGAATGGATCAAAAAGCAAGATCCTACAATCTGCTGCATACAGGAAACACACCTAATCCCGAGAGAAAGCAACAGACTGAAAGTGAAGGGATGGAAAACAATACTCCTTGAAAACAACAAGAAACTGCAAAAAAAAAAAAAAAAAAAAAAAAAAAAAAAAAAAAAAAAAAAAAAAAAAAAAAAAAAAAAAAAAAAAAAAAAAAAAAAAAAAAAAAAAAAAAAAAAAAAAAAAAAAAAAAAAAAAAAAAAAAAAAAAAAAAAAAAAAAAAAAAAAAAAAAAAAAAAAAAAAAAAAAAAAAAAAAAAAAAAAAAAAAAAAAAAAA
>PVIR01010874.1:9653-38787 GCA_004026965.1 Petromus typicus | reverse complement strand
GGAGTAGCTATCTTATTTGCACACAAAATAGATTTTAAACCAAAACTAACTAAAAGAGACAAAGAAGGTCATTATATTCTTGTACATGGAACTATCCAAGAGAAAGAAATAACTGTCTTAAATATTTATGCCCCAAACACACCCAGCTATATAAAACAAACATTAATGGACATGAAAAGCCAGATAAGCACCAATACAATAATAGTAGGGGACTTCAATACCCCACTGTCACAAACAGACTGATCAACTGGACAGAAAATCATAACAGTGAAATATGAAAGAAGTGCTTGAGCTAAACCAAACTATTCAACAAATGGACTTAATAGATGCCTACATAGTTTTTCACCACACTAAGCAAGAATTTGCATTCTTCTCAGCTGCTCATGGATCATCCTCGAAAATAGACCAGGTGCTAGTTCATAGAACAGGTTTAAGTAAATGCAAAGAAATTTAAGTTGTCCCCGGTACACTCTCAGATCATAGTGCCTTGAAACTAGAAATGAAGAGAAAAAAAAAAATCCCCAGATATTCACAAAGACATGAAAATTGAAAAATACTCTACTGACTAGCCAATTGGATCACAGAAGAAATTAAAGATGAAATTAAACAGTTTCTACAATTGAATGATAACCCCAGCACAATGTACAGGAACTTATGAGATACAATGAAAGCATTTCTACAAGGGAAATTCGTAGCAGTGAATGGCTATATCAGGAAAACGGAGCAAGCTCAAATTAGCAATCTAATGCTCAACCTTACGGTACCAGAAAAAGAGGAACAAAGGAAACTGAGAGCTTATACTAGGGAAGAAATCATAAGAGCAGAAATTAATGCAATGGAGACTAAGAGAATGATACAGAAAATAAAAAAATCAAAGATTTGGTTTTTCAAAAGGATAAATAAAATTGACAGACCCTTAGCCAACCTTCTCAAACAAAGAAAGAAAAGACTGAAATCCACCCTATTATAAAAGAAAAGGGGGAAATCACCACTGACCCAGTGGAAATACAGAGAATAATAAAACCATACTTTGAAAAATTGTATTACAATAAAATGGAAAATGTAGAAGAAATGGATAAATTCCTAGAGACATACAAACTTAAAAAGTTGAATGAAGAGGATATAAAAATGTTAAATACTCCAATATCAATCTGTAAAATTGAAAATGTAATTCAAAACCTACCCACAAAAAAAAAAAAAAAAAGAAAACAAAACAAAAAAAACCTGAGCCTGATGGCTTCACCACTGAATTCTACAAAACTTTTAGAGAAGAGTTAACATCATTACTCCTCAAACTCTTCAATGAAATTAAAAGGGAAACAGCACTCCCAAATTCATTTCTAGAAGCAACCATTACCTTCATTCCAAAAGCACATAAAGCACCAACCAAAAAAGAGAATTACAGGCCAATCTCCCTACTGAACATTGATGCAAAAATCTTTAATAAGATACTAGAAAACAGAATACAGAGAGTCATCAAGAAGATCATACACCCTGACCAAGGTGGATTCATCCCAGGGATGCAGGGATGCTTTGACATAAGTAAATCAATAACTATAATACACTGCATTAACAGACTCAAGGACAAAAACCATATGGTCATCTCAATGCATGCAGAAAAAGCATTTGACAAAATCCAACATCAATTTATTATCAAAACCCTGCAGAAAATTGGAATAGATGGTCTGTATCTCAAACTAATAAAAGCTATTTATGAGAAACCAACAGTCAGCATCACCTTAAATGGTCAAAAACTGAAACCTTTCCCACTGAGATCAGGTACAAGACAAGGATGTCCACTTTCACCATTCCTGTTCAATACTGTGCTGGAAACATTAGCCACAGCAATTAGACAAGACAAAAAAATAAAAGGAGTAAAGATAGGAAATGAAGAAGTTAAACTGTCATTATTTGCTGATGACATGAAACTCTATCTAGAGGATCCTAAAAACTCAACCAAAACACTGTTAGACCTAATCGCCAAATTTAGTAGTGTAGCTGGATACAAGGTAAATGCTCAAAAATCATAAGCCTTCATATACACAAACAACAGACTCACTGAGCAAGAAATTGGGGAATCAATACCCTTCACAGTAGTATCGAAAAAAAATGAAATATCTAGGAATCAGTCTAACAATGGAGGTGAAAGACCTCTACTCTGAAAATTACAGCACTCTGCAAAAGGACAAAGAAAAATACCAAAAAATGGAAAGACATCCCTTGTTCTTGAGTTGAAAGAATCAATATCGTCAAAATGGCTATACTCCCACAACTATAATACAGATTCAACACAATCCCAATTGATCTCTCAATGGCATATTTCATAGATCTAGAGAAAATAATTCAGAAATTCATCTGGAATCACAAAAGACCTACAATAGCAAAAGTAATTCTATGCAATAAAGACATGATGGGGGGTATTACGATCCCCAACTTGAAACTCTACTGCTACAAAGCCACTGTGATAAAAATCACATGGTACTGGCAAAGCAACAGACCTCAGGACCAGTGGAGTAGATTAGAAGATCCAGAAACAACTCCAGACACACTAATCTATCTCCTTTTTGAAAAAGGAGCCAAATACCCTCAGTGGAGGAAGGATAGCCTCTTTAACAAGTGGTGCTGGAAAAACTGGACTTTAACCTACCAAAGTCTAAAGCTAGACCTGGCTCTTTCACCGTGTACTAAAATAAGATCAAAGTGGATCAGGGACCTAAATAGTAAAACAGACACACTAAACCTGTTACAAAACAGGTTAGGTAAAACTCTTAAAGCCATTAGTTTAGAGAAATATTTCAAGAACAAATCCTCCATAGCACAAGAACGGGTAGAAAAAATTAATAAATGGGATCTCATCCTACTGAAAGTTTTCTGCACAGCAAAAAAACCACCAGCAAAGTGAAAAGGCAACCAACAAGTTGGGAAAGAATCTTTACCAGCCATTTGTCAGACAAAGGGCTACTATGTAGAATATATAAAGAGCTGAAAAAAATCAATCTACCCAGATTTAAAGACCCAATTCAAAAATGGGCATCTGAAATGAATAGACGCTTTTCAGAGGAAGAAATAAAAGCAGGTAAGAAACATATGAAGAAATATTAAACATCACTAGTCATTCGAGAGATGCAAATGAAAACATCATTATGATTTCATCTCACTCTACAAAGAATGGCTGCTATCTCAGAATCAGCCACCAACAAATGTTGGCGAGGCTGGGGAGAAGAAGAAACCCTTCTCCACTGTTGGTGGGAATGTAGACTCATACAATTCCTGTGGAGATCCGTCTGGAGATTCCTCAGAAAACTAGGACTGGAGATCCCATTTGACCCAGCCATCACTCTGCTAGGTATATACACACAAGAATTAAAATCACAGTAACATATATGCTCCCATGTTTATAGCAGCTCAGCTTGTGATTGCTACATCTTGGAAACAACCCAAATGTCCATCAACTGGAGACTGGATAAAAAAGCTGTGGTTCTTCTAAACAATGGAGTATTACTCTGCCATAAAAAATGATAAGTTTGAATCATTTATACTTAAATGGACATACCTTGAGGACATCCTCACGAGTGAAATAAATAGTCACAGATGTGTAAATATCACATCTTTTTTTTGGTATGAGAAAATAAAGATGTAAATGAGTTCTAGAATGTATGTTACATATTGTGAAATAGAAAATATTCAATTTGAAATAGGGTGAAAGGGAAAAAATAATGAGATTATAACAAAAAAAGAAAGGAAACAAAATGTCTGTATATATGGGTTGGGGGTGGTAGGGTGGGTAGGACTATGGGAAAGAAAAAAGAATTAAGTTGTGTCATATACTCGTACAAATGCTCATTTTTGAGTGCAATCATGATGTGTATATGTAATGAACCAATAAAGATTTGAAAAAACATTTTCATATTCAGCTTATAAATATTCTGCTCTGATTGTTCTGTTTACATTCTTGGACAGTATTGTCTTGCAGTTAACCTTCCTTATGATGCCTCTGAGTGATTTTGCCATATGGATAATAATGACCTTGCAGCCTGAGATAAGAAGTATTTACTCTTCTGTTTTCTTAAAGACTTTCTGAAGTATTGATACTATTCTTTCTTTAAATACTTGCAAGAAATCACTACTAAAGACATCTGGTTTGGCTTTTCTTTATAAACATGTATTTAATTACCTGTTCATTTATTCATTAATGAACTTCTAAAATTTCCAATACTTCGACAAAATGGAGGAGCAGTGTATGCCAGCAACTCACCTTCTCCTAGACAGAGTCTAGAGTCTGGAAAATAATGGCTTGGAAAGGAACCAAAGTGAACTTATGTTCCACAGGAATCGTGAGGAAGCTGACAAAGGAGAAGAGACAGACAGGACTATGTTATACAGAAGTGATGGTCCATGCCATGAGTAGAAACTGAAATGCCACTAACAGAAGCTCACTGACTTCCAGCTGAGAAGAAAAGGAGAACTACCACCTTCTTTCATCTTGGACAACTGTATTGGGATGAGGAAAATGCCATGCAGTTGGAGACAGCAAGAAGGGTGGAGATACTGCCTCCCAAGCAGAACTTCAAGTCAAGAGTTGCCAAGTCACTGCCGTACAAACACCTTCGGACACAAGTGGGTGGACCAGGAACTGGCAGGGATGCTGTTGTAGGGAAGGGCTGGGTATGGGAACCTGGGTCCCAGAAGAATTTTGTGGCTGCTTCACACTGTCAAGATCTCAGAGTGGATGAGGGAAGGACAGTCCTGAGAGATCTCCATCCACTGGAGAGCAGATTGGGGCAGTCTGACTGAGAAGCAGGGACTTGCTCCTGTGGTCCAATACCAGATTCACCCTGAAATAGAAGCTCACATTGGATCCATGTTACCTCTGATAAAAGAAGACCTAGGACATGGTCTTACAGTTATTATTTCTCAGTTAGTCTTGATAGATACCACTGTGACAGATTAATTACTAGTGTAGTTGAATTCATTGCAAAGGAACAACCCTGACTTGGACAATTTAATGTAAGTGAACATATCCTCCATAGACATCGTCACACTCAGGGAAAGGGACACTAAAAGTTCCTAACTCAAGAACTTGGCCCAGATTGAACTCCTCAAGAATGACTACCCCTGGCAAAAGAAGTCCTGAGCCTGGACTGATTTCAGTTTTGCAATGGAGGTATCAAGAGAAGCTGAGGGGTAAGCACTCAGACTCTGGCAAAGAAGTTACCTGGGAATCGTGTTTGCAGTGTTTCACTGAATATCTGATCTGTATTCCCATCTTACACCTTACTGGTTTACATTTTATACCTTTCTTTGTTTCTCTGTTTCTTTGTTTCTCTCTTTCTTTCTTTCTTTCTTTCTTTCTTTCTTTCTTTCTTTCTTGACACAAGATCTTACTTTGTATTTCAGGATGGCCCTGAGCTCACCCTTGAACTCACAGCAATCTCCTGCCTCTGCCTCCTTAGTGCTGGGAGTACAGGTGTAAGTCACCACACTCAGCACTGTGGTATGTGGTACTGATTGCTGGTGGGCGTGAGTCTCCACAGTCAGTATTGTTGTATGTGTTTACCAGTGATTTAACCTCAGCCCATGCTCTTCAGACAGGAGCCAAAAACCACTGAGCTAAATACCTTGACCATTTTATGTGTTTCTTGTGTTATTTAGTAACATGGAATTGTTCTGTTCTTTTATGGTTTCATGTGTTTATTGGGTTGTTATTCTAATGTATTTATTTTTGCATTGACTGTGGTCTAATAAGTGGCTAGACTCTCTTCCTCTTCTCACCTCTTTTCAGTCTCTGTGCCTCCTTATACAATGTTAACACATTTCTCCCTTCTCCAACATAGAGATTCTTCCTCCCAAGTTTGTAACTGATACTTAGTTCTACACAGTCACTCTTCTTTTCACTGATATAATTCCTCCATGCTCCACATCCTAATCCATGGATTCTTCCATAACTTGCCTATCTCATTGTCCTACTTATAAGCAACTTCTGATAACCACATAGCTTCCTAAGTCACAAAGTAAACCACCTTTCTCAAATACTTTACCCTCGCCCCCACAGAGTATCCTCTGGTAACACTTAAGACTAAAACTTTAAATCAACTAGAAGTTGTAAAAGCAGAGAGCTCAAAGAAACAAGAAAGAGAAAAAGGAAGGAAGATCCAAGAACTACTAAATAATAAAAAGAAGGCCAATCTAAGGCTAGTGAGAGTTAGTAAAGATCTAAAAGTCAGAACAGATGGTTTCACTAAGATACTTATAGAAATTATGCAAAAAAATTCCTAAATATAAGAAAAGGCTTTAAAATTCAAGTGAGCAACTTTCATAAAAAACCCAACAATTATGATGAAAGTGAAGTTCATCAAGGCATACCATCATTAATTTCAAGATATACAGCAAAAAATCCCAAACAAGGAAACAAAAAACAAAAATAAAACCTCAAAAATTTAAAGGAAGCCAGAGGAAAACAAAAAATCAAGTATAAAGGTAAACTAATGTGAATTACAGCAGACTTTTCAGAAGACAAAGGGCTACTGTCTAGAATATATAGAGCTCAAACAAAATCAGCCTATCCAAATTGAAAGACCCAATTCAAAAATGGGCATCTGAGATGAACAGACACTTTTCAGGGGAAGAAGTAAGAGCAGCTAAGAAGCATATGAAGAAATGCTCAACATCATTAGTCATTTGAGAGATGCAGATGAAAACAATGCTGAGATTTCATCTCACTCCACATAGAAATGCTGCCATTTCAGATTTACCCAACAGAAAATGTTGGCGAGGCTGCAGAGAAGAAGGAACCCTTCTCCACTGTTGGTGGGAATGTAGACTTGTGGAGAACAGTTTGGAAATTCCTCAAAAAGCTAGGATTGGAGGTCCCATTTGACCCAGTCATTGCTCTGCTAGGTATAGACACACAAGAATTAAAAGATTCATATCACAGTGACATATGTGCACCTATGTTTATAGCAGCTCAGTTTGTGATTGCTAAGTCTTGGAAACAACCCAAATGTCCATCAACTGGAGACTGGATAAAAAAGCTGTGGTTCTTCTATACAATGGAGTATTACTCTGCCATAAAAAATGATAAGTTTGAATCATTTATACTTAAATGGACATACCTTGAGGACAACCTCATGAATGAAATAAATAGATCATAGATGTGTAAATATTGTATCTTTTCTCTGGTATGAGAAAATAAAGATATAAATGAGTTCTAGAATGTATGTTATATATTGTGAAATAGATAATATTAAAAGTGAAATAGGGTGAAGGGGGAAAATAATGAGATTATAACAAAAAGAAAGGAAACAAAGTTTATGTATATGGGGGGTGGGAGTGTTAGGGTGGGTAGGGTTATGGGAAAAAATGAGAATTAAGTTGTGTCATATACTGGTACAAATTCTCATTGTTGAATGCAATCATGATGTGTATACGTAGTGTACCAATAAAGATTTCAATTTAAAAAAAAGATATATGAGGGCTAAGGCAGTTCTAGAAAAAATACTCAAGACTATTTTCAATGGAAACAATTAAACAAAGAAAAAACACAAACGAAACTAGTGAAGTCACAGATAAACAGCAACCAAAAAAAAAATCAGGAAAAATAATGATAGTAAATAACCACATATCTTACCAACATCTGTCAATGGTAACAACCTCAATTTTGCAATCAAAAGACATAGATTTGAGGACTGGCTCAAAAACAGAATCCAACAATCTGTTGCATTCAAGAAATTCATTTAAGGCCAAAAGTTAAAGGATGGAAAACAATATTTTCATGCACGAGAGCCCTGAAAATAAGCAAGGATAACAATTCTATTATCAGACATGGTATATTTTGAGTTAAAACTGATTAGAAGAAACATAAAAAGGTCACTACATACTAGTTAAAGGAACAATCCAACAAGAAGAGATAACACTGAGGAACATATATTCTCTTTCTCTAAAAAAGAAAGATTACTAATGTAAAAGATCAAATAAACACTAACAGAATCATGGTATGGGATGACTTTATTCTCTACATAGAAGACCTAAAGAATTCCACCAAAAAACTCTTAAAATTTATAACCAACTTCAGCAAAGTATCAACACACAAAAATCATTAGTATTTGTGTACTCTAGTAATGAGCAAGATACCAGTTATTCCTCAGAGGACTAATATCTAGGCAACAAAAAGAATTATAAAACATTAAAGCACTTAAAATTAAAGAATCAGTCAAGACATTGGCAAGAGAAACGAAAGAAAAAGAACTCCCTTTTATTATTGGTGGAATGCAAACTAGTAACCACATAATGGAAATCAGTACAGAGATGTCTCAAAGAACTAATATTAGAAATTCCATATGCTGCTGCTACCCCATGCTAGTTATCTTTCCCAAAGAGCTAAGTCATACATATTGCAGCAATATGTTCATACTAATGCGTATAACAGCACAATTTCTAATAGCCAAATCTTAGAAGCAGTCTGTAAATCCATTGATAGACAACTGGATGGAAGAATGTGATATCCTTATACAATGGAATACTACCTTGCTCTAAAGAATAACAAATTTGTCACATTTATAGGAAAGTTGATGCACGTGGAAAACATAATGTTGGGTAAAATAAACCAAACATACTAATTTAAACACTATCTGGTATCACTCATAAGTGAGGAAAAGTACAAAGAAGATACTATAGAATGGATAGAAAGGGACAAAGGGATAGGTATCATAACTGGAAAGTGGCCTAAGAAAACAAGGGCAAGGAGAAATGAAAATAAGGATGTGCCACATACAGGAAGCTAATAAGCCCAATTAATGTAAGCACTTTATTTGATAACATGAGCTAAGACACATAATATAGATAAGTATGAAGAAGGGAGTTGGGAACAGCAGAATGAGGGAGGGGGAAGAAAAAGAGAGGGGATAAAAACGACAAGCTATAGTATGTCTGTGTAACCACTCCCCAAGATGAGTATAAGCTGCATGAATCATGAACATGTACTGACATATATATATACATATATATGTATATATATACATATATATGTATATATAATATACATATGTATACACATATATGTATATATAATATAATATATATCATATATTATATGCATTATATTATATAATTATAATATATATTATATATCTCAATACATTTTTATTTCTTTTAAATATATATATATTATATATCTCAATGCACTTTTAAATTATTTGGATTCATTTGGGTATTTGTACTCTTGTAAGAATTGGTTATCATGTAAACATTTGGCATACAATTGCTCATATAGTTCCTTGCACTTCAAAAGGATCAGTAGTTATATCCAGTCTTTCATCGTTGCTTTTTATGATTTTTGTCTCACATTGTGTTTTCTTCATTAGTCACACTAGGGATTTATCAGTTTTGTTAATCTTTACTTATTTGACTCTCCATCTTACCCATTACTTACGTAACTGTTATCATTTTCTTTCCAGTGTTTTTGGGGGGTTACTGTACTCATTTACTTCTAGTTTCTTAATGTGACAGTTTCCTATACATGTGAGCTCTTCTCCTATAACACAGCCATCTAAAGGTATATATTGCCCTGTAATCATTGCTGTAGCTCTATTCCATAAATTTTGTAACATAGTGTTTATATTTTCATTCATCTAAAAATATTTCCAATTCTTTTTCTCATTTTCAATTCATAAGTCATTTATTAGAATGTTATTTTATGTCCAAACACTTGTCATTTTCCAGATTTCTGTTATTAATCAGTAATATTATTTATGTTCAGAGCCCATACTTTTGTGTTTATGTATTTTGTGTTCATGATTTTAAAGCCTCGCAAATATTCTGCTCTAAAAAACATTCCGTGTGCGTTATATTGTACTTGTGCACTAATTAGATTTTGTTCATATACAATAATATAGGTATTTCCTTACAATAGGACTAGACTGAAATTTTTTGAAGATGAATAATACAAATAGTTCTTATAATGTAATTCTCCTAACTATCTAGAAAAAAGCAAAGCATTGCACTATGGGAGAAATTATTTTTAGAAAACTTCTTGTTTTTTTTTTTTTTTTTTTACCACATCTGTGTTGTTAAATCTTTGTGGACATTATCTACAGTGAAATCAGGGAAACAGTAGGTTTTAACTTCATTTGGCCCTTGAGTCTCCTTAAATTCATATCTTACCTTCTCTCATTTCAATGACTTTATTCAATATCTTTATTTGGTTGTTTCACTCTTTTAAATTGTCTCAACAATTTTATTTTTTTTAATTATCTTTATTGGTACATTAAATATACACATCATGATTGCACTCCATAATGGGGATTTGTACCAGTATAAGACACAACTTAATTCTCAATTTTAAAACAAGAGAAACTGTATATGAAGAAGATTGGAGACATCATATTCAATGAGACCTTTTTAGTTAATGGTGACATGGTTGTCTGCACACACTTTTTGTACTCGTGGTAAATTAATCATGCTGTATATATCCTTTTTTTAAATTACCAAAGTCAAGTTAATATTCCATCCTATCCAGGTTTATGGAACAGAAAGAATACATCAAATTATATTATTTATTGACTACTTAAAGTAGAAAAAGTGATAGTTATTGATAACATTGCTGTGTCAATAAGTAAATGTATCTATGTAGCACTTACTTATTTCTTTCTACTGCTTAAAGCTAGTGACTATGGGCCAGGTAATTTCATGGATCTAGTAAGTCTCCATAAGGACACTGGTGAATTTTGTTTGCAATATAATAAAATGTTCTTGAGAAGCTTCGCCACAATTATACATATGTTTTTGTACGAGGTCAATGATTTATTTTGTGACACAAAATATAATTAAAACACTAAGGAAATAATTAATTTGTGATTTTAAAAGTAAGTTTCTAATTCACTAACAGTAAACTTTTTAATCTAATTTAATGTCTGTCAGAAGATTTTGTTGGAACAGCAGAATTTGTACAATTTCCTAAGCTGTTCTTAGACTGTATTACTTTTTTCTAAATGGTCTATATTGAATACTTTAGCATCACCACAGCAATTTCTTAGTGATCTCCATAGTATTTTCCAAACTAGGAAATTAAAACTTGAATCCAGGTATACTATTGTTGCTTTAATTTGTTCCTGATGACAGTTTATGCATTTGAAATGTTTGAGTAAACAACATTATTTTAGGGGCTGGGGATTTAATTCAGTGGATCTGGCATCTGCCTGGCATGCACAAGATCTCAAGTTTGATCCCAGGTAACGATGCTGGGCGGAGTGCCTCACATCTGTTGTCTCAGCACTTGGGAGGCAGAGGCAGGAGGATTTCTGTGATTTCGAGGCTGGTCTGGGCCACATAGAGAGCTCAGGGGCCAGTCTGAACTTCACAGGAGACCCTGTATCAAAAAAAAAAAAAGGAAAAAAAAAAAAAACCTGTACTCTCCTTTGTCTCCATAGATTTTAATGTTCTAGACATTTAATATAAATGTATTCAAACAATATACACTCCTTTGTGAGAGCATTTTCAGGGTTCATGAATGTTTTACTACGTATGAGAACTTCTGTGCACATTACTCAAGCTGAGTAATGATTTGGGTGCGGCTAGTCCTCCCGGCACTCAATGAACGCCTGGTCCTCACTGCCGCGACTGCTCTGGGGAGGGGGATGGGATCAGGAGGCCTCTGCCTGTTTTAGTGGATTAGTCCCCTGACGGCTTTGTAATTTGACAGCGTTAGTAGGAAGTGATACAGTCTTGCAAACTGGTGATTAAATTGAAAGCAATGTGTCCCGTGGGTAAGCCATGAGGAGGGATAGGGTTTACACTGGCGTTTCAGTCCCATCCTTGCTCTCAATATGCTGACTGTCTGTCTGTCTGTCTGCCTCTGTCTCTTTCTCTCAACCTCTCTCTGCAGGCTACAATGAGATGAGCAACTCTGCTTCCTCACATCCACTAGGACATTAAGACAGTGTCCACTAGATAGTGTCCACTCAGTCGCAGAACTGATCTAAGTGACCCTAGCTAAACACCCCTGAAACTGTGCTGCAAACAAAATCCTAGCTTCTTGAAGGTGATTTTCTCCAGTATTTTTTCACAGAGAAAGAAGGTGATAGTACAGTGCATACAGCGACTTTCATTTATCTGCTGCTTAGTTGGTAAGCATCCCTGATTTTTGGCTATTTTTATGAATTACCGTATACACACTCACGAGTTTTTCTGTGCTCATACTTTCTCCATTCTTTTGAGCTTATGCCTAAGAGTGGGACCGCTGAGCCATTCAAGTCTTTGCATGGTGGATTTGATTTTCATTCTGCTCATGAGTAATGAAATTGTTTTCCATCGTATGTGTTCATTAGACATTTGTATATATTGTTTAAAGAAATGTTTACTCAAATTTGTTGTGCTTTTCAAATCTGGATTATTTATCTTTGTATTATGTGTTGTAAGTGTTCTTTAAAAAGCCTGGATGTGAGTACCATGTAAGATAAAAAGTTTCTGACAGTCATTTTGGGGGTAATCTTGCCACATTTTTGTCAATGTTTTTTATATATGGTATTTTTAATATGAATGAATTCCAATTTATCTATTTTTCTTGCATCTTCTGTTCTGTACCTGTCATACTAACACCGCTTCAACTTAGCCAAGGTAATAAAGATATACTCATTTTTCCATTTTGTGATTTTAGTTCACATTTTTCTCTGTGATCCATTTGGAGATATTTTTTGTTTTAAATATGGCACAAAAGAGATGTAACTTCATACTTCTGCTTGTAGATGGTCAGTTATCCTAAAACTAATCATTGAGTGATATATTCTCGTCACATTGAACTGGCTTGGTGTTCTTGCCAAAACTCAATTGCAAACTACTTAGCTGTATTTTACAATCTCAAATAATGGCTTTTCAATTGGATTTCACTGTGCTTTTCTAAATGAAATATGCTGTTTATAGTTATCAAATAGATTTAATAATACTTATCTTGATTTATCTTATTTCTTCCATATTTTATCATTTGATTTACCATCTTTACAAGTACATAGATCCATTACATTTTAAATTTTAAATGATAAAACATAGGTATTTAATACTATCTTTACTACAGTAAGCATGGGATATACTTTGAAATTATAAAACTTTGGAAAGTTTCACAGACAGGTTTTTAAGATGTGACCTAAATGTGAATTGCTAATATAATAATAATAATAATATATAACTCAATGTATCAAATGTTTCCTTGAAATCCATACTATCAAAGTTAATATTAGTTGGGAAGGTTTCTATTTTTAGAAAATAGAGTCTAGGATATATTTGAGGTAGGAGAGAATTTGTCAAGAATGAGTAAGGCTCTGGGTTAGATTTTCTGCACCACTGAGAAAAGAAAATGTAGAAAACAATTCATCAGTTCTCTAGTTCCCCACAGAATGGAACCCCATAACCTTATGAACAGAATGTGGGAGCTCATGATCTCACTCCCTCTTAGTAAGAAATTTTACCTCTACCTTCCTGTTTCTGGTACAGAGGCAGGTAGCTGATGCCAGATAAATAGATTCAAACTTTAAGGCCTTAGAAAGACTTACATAAGTATTTAAGTTCCTTGAGCTAGGCACTAGAGCTCCTTCATTTGGTTGGCAGTGAAGACATCAGAAGCCTCCAGACTAAGTGAAAGTCAAGATTGGTAAGATCTATTCAGAGATGACATTCACAGGGAGGGCATGGCCATCTCCTCGATGGTCTGACTCCCGATCGTAGGACAGCAGTGGTATTTCAGTGTGCTAAAGAGCAGTGGCACTGAGGGCATGTTTTCTGAAGTGTGTGCCTTCAGTCTCCTTTCTAGAAAGTTTAACGATTCTGCAAACTATTGAAATGTTCTTTGATAAATTATTTTTCTAACTAACAAGACAAACTTATGGTCCTTACTTTTATGACAGCCTAATTGAACTAATACTCTACACCATCCTAGGACATACCAATAAAAATTCAATATGAAGCCATATTGTCAATGCGCTAACAAAATGTGATTCAAAATAGAACTTAGCTTGGTGGTTCCAGCGCCTGTCTTGCAAGCGCAAGGACCCAGGTTCGATCCTCCTCGGTAACCACATACCATACTGGATGTGGAGACTCGTGCCTAGTGGCAACCACTACCACATACCACAGTGCTGGGTGTGGTGGCTCACGCCTGTCATCCCAGCACTTGGGAGGCAGAGGCAAGAGGATTGCTGTGATGTGAGTTGGAGACTGAGCTCAGGGCCAGCCTGAACTACCAAGTGAGACCCTGTCTCAAAAAAAAGAACTCAAAGACAAAATATTGAAGTAACAGAAGTGTTGGAGATTATGAAGAAAAAGTACCCCAAGTTCCCTCTCTTCCACCATAAATAAATAAATTTCATGTAAGTTATCGATTAATATTGAGTTTGACATGGTTAATATTTTTTAAATTCAGAATTTTGACACAAATGATACTGAGTTTACATTTTTAGGTAAGCTGGTATTTATGACCAAGGTATAAGAAGTACTGGTTACATTTTTAATTTCTTTTTACATAAGCACAAATAATGGGAGAGTTTTATAAAAATGATATTCCATTTGGTATCAATATACATGGTAAAACTTTGGTCGCATGTGTGAAAGCCAGTCAGGTTCAGAGAAGTATAAAGTAAAATCTGTTCAGAGGCTTCTTCCAATAGCTATAATATTCAATTCATCCCAAGATTACATTATTTATTTTTTTCAACTTAAAGCTACACAGGATGAGAGAGAATTCCTCAGTCTATAAATATTATTTCTTTGGCAGACTTTTGGGCTCCTGTTTTTCTAAAAAATCTTATTTGAAGCTTCAGCTAATTTTAGAGGTAATTGTATATGGAAGTGTAATTTGAAATTTAATATGAAATTTATTGCTATCAAAATTAGTTGACATGAAAGTTTCACAATGAGATTCCAACATGTCTCGAAAAGGACTAAAAGCTCTGCAAGTGGCAGGAACTGGCTCAGTGCTCTCAGGAGTTAACACTCAGAAGCTTCACAATGGGTGTCATGATCTTCTGTCTCTTGCTATACAGAACACATGAGGCTGGAAACTTTATAATGAAAGCATGTGTCCCTACCTCACCACTCTGGCTGTTGAGGAATGTGGTACTGGCATCTCTTTAGCTTTGGCGAAGGCTGCCTGGCAGATGGCACCACAGTGGCAGGTGGCAGGAGTTTGTGCAGGAACAACTACTGCAAATGGATTGAAGGGAAAGGCCTGGCTGGTTATGACATAATCTGTTATCACAGGAAATCGTTCAGGTCTAGAGGAGTTCTCTAGCCCCTTCAGAGGGCCTCACTTCCGTGACCTACTTACAATCCACGAGGCCTCGTCTTTCAAAATTCCCACCATGCCAACTCCGCCACACTGAGAACCTGGCTTCTAGCACGTGAACTTTCAGGAGACAGTCACATCACATCCAAGCCATAGCAGCAAGCTGAGAAATATCTCACTCTCACTATGTTTCATTCTCAGTTTCCATAATTTGTTATCTTATTACTGAATGTGCATTGTTCTGTAAAAGTAAAAGGAAGCATACAGTGAGGTAAAGGTTAATATTTACAACTATATATCAGACCTATGTGAGGCTCTTAGAAGTTAAGATGAAAGGATTACAAAACATTGAGACTGCTTAATGTTATTTTGGAAACATGGTCAATGTAAGTCAGGGTATAATGTTGAAATACTAAAATTAGGAAATAGAAATAAAATCTTACCACTATCTACACATCAGAAAAAAAAACACTGCTAATATTTATAGCATAGCAGCCTATATTTTTGGTACCTACTTATATATCTATCTATTTAGTGGATCTTCTATGTATTCATTATTAATGCATACCATATTTCCTAGTAATTCTAATTAAGCTAGACTATTGTTTGTTGACATATTTTGCTCTCTTTTGATATTATAGAAGTATAGTGATAAATGTTTTATGGCAAAATCTTTGGGTATATTCATAGAAGTAGTTCCTAGACTTTAAATTGGTAATTCCAGGGTATGAATATTTTTAGAATTTTGACAAAGTGAAAGGTATTAAATCACTTAATACAATATTCAAGTATTATTTATCTTAACTTTTAATATTAGCATGACCTTTGTACCTTACTAACTTCAAAGAAGTCTTAGATTTTATGGACACATTTGTGCAATACCGTGCTTTATACCTGCATCTTCTCAGACACGTAGCTATTTTTCATCCATTATATTACTTGGAATACTTCTCAAACTCCTTAGCTTCCTTAAAATCTTCTCACTAGTAGAATTCCAAATAAGGCTGAATGTTCTTAGAGTTTGTGGACTACTTGTCTGCATGTCTGATCCCAACTGTTGATTATTTTGTACCTCTTCAGTGTTCTTGAGACGGTTATTGTTGTACTAGTACCATAATTTTAGTGATGATTACAATCTTAATGTCTTTTGTGATTTTTCTGCTAGGTCCCAAAAGTTCACCATAGTTTTTCCAGGGGAAATAGTTCATTCTTATAAGCACTGGTAGCCATAAAGTATGCTACAGTGTAGTTTAAATTTCTTCTTTTAACCAAAGAATTTTGAACATGCACTTTGGTATAAGATTATATTTAGTATTCACTAGCACACAAACTTATGATATAAGTAATAAACCTCTGAAGTTGACAAAAATTTTAAAGCAAAAAAATCAGCTAATTTTCAAAGTGATCCTTCTCCTTTGACAAGGTTACATGTTTTAGAATTCAGAATTTTTTCTGTGAGCAACCAAAAAAACCATTGCTTTATCTACACTTTCATGAAACTATGGTAATAGAAGGAAGATAATTAAAAATTATTTTGTAAACATTAAAACTTGAAAAAAATGGGAAACTAAAGTTTCATCAGAGACATTATTGTTTCAGTAAAATTTTTTCCTTACATATACACACTCATTTATACACAAGTATGTAGTGAATGATGAATAGGTATCAGTACAGAAGTAATTCTTTGAGATAAATGGTTATAAAATAGGCTTTATTCTTACTTATACATAGTCTAACAAGAATTACAGATGTTGAAATATAAATATGACAGCACTATCCATGGGAATAAAGAATTTGAATTGAAAAGGACTTACAAGTTAGTACAGAAAAATCAATGAAAATTTCTTTGAAGAAATAATTTTAAGATCTGCATGAGAAGTAGGAGTTATCAGTATTAGAAGAGGACTGGAGTCCAAGCCGTGAACATATTTTGAAGGAATGACTGTTTTGCTGCATGCACTGAGGTTGTGGTCTCACGGCTTTGAGTAATGGAGTCATGAATCAGAAGAGAAGTTTAGAAGTTTTACTGGAAAGCAAAACAGTTCCTGGATTTCCAGGAGGGGTCCTCAGTGAGTAACTGTTGGGCCCCTTTGTGCAGAGGATTGTAAACAAAAAAATCAACTTGGGTAGCTATGGGTCAAACTACAATCGGCCTAGAGGACTGCAAGTAAAGCTGCTTAGCTAATACTGGTCCAATAAGAAACAAGTTATGTGTTCCAATAGCAAAGTTATGTGTGAGCATTCTTAACTTTAGCTTGTCTGTAACTTCCAATCATAGAAAGAACAAAGGCATTAAAGGAAAGAGAAAGGAGTGTGTGTCCAGACATTCTGGTCATTCACCTACGTATCTACCTGATGCCTGGCTGGGTTCACCAGGCTGGTGGCCTTAGTTGTAGTAGAATCTGAAGTTGTTATTTATCTCTATGGAATCTCTCTGGACAGGCTATTGAGTCTTCATGTTAAGGAGTGGCTCCTCAGCTCCATGCTGAGTGAGTTCTTCCTCTTCCAATTAGATTGTAGAAAACATTCCAAAATTATAAGATCAACAATAACACAATAGATAGCAGTCTCTGACCTTCTGGGCCAAGTGTCTGGAGATCTGTGGATGTCACTTGCTGAATAAGACTTTCTAGTGTTTGGCTACAGTCATCAAAGTCCAACACAATCATTACAGAACTATAGTATAAAAGCAAAGTAATAAGCTGCCATAAATGCATCTTCCTGTGTGTTAGAAAATAAAGAGTTCATTCAGGTGAATAGGTGTGATACCTAATACTCAGTGTGCTCCAAGCAGAGGATATTACAGATTTGTCAGCATGAAGCTGTTAGCAAGAGACCTAGACCTTTTTCATCCACTCTATGAAATACAGAGTAAGAACCAGGAGGGATTTCTGAGTGGACTCATGAAGGGGCTCAATCATGGAGATGGAATTTTCAGACTTAAGTTTCTTCCAAAGCCAACTAGGTTACAGGAAGGAATCCAGAAGTTATAACAAAAACAGTGACATGATAGTCACTGACGTGTGTCTCAAGAGTCTGGAGACACTAAGTAACATGGAGAATTCTGAAGGCTCCACAGCAAAGGCCTTCATAAGACCATTCTTAATTAGCTGCCATCAATACTACCAGTTGTAGTATTTGTTAGGAAAATATCAAACCAAGTATGGTGGCACATATCAGGGAAGCTGAGAGAGAACTATCACAAATTCCAGCCTGTCTAGGTAACAGCCAAATCTGACATCAAAATCTACAAAGGGAAGATATAGGATAATTGGCCAGAGTTAAATCTCCAACACCAGAAAAAGGTGCAGGGGATGTCAAATTATAGACATTATTATTTTAATTATTAATAGCTAATAAATATTTTTAAAAAATAATCCACTTATGAGTTCCACACATGATGAACCAAATCTACACAGTGCCAACACATTCCCTTTTAAGAAATGGGATGAGGGGGAAAATATTATGATTAAAACAAAAAAGAAAGGAAGCAAAATTTATGTATATAGGGGGTGGGGTGGTAGGGTATGTAGGGCTATAAGAAAAAATGAGAATTGGGTTGTGTCATATACTGGTACAAATTCTCATTGTTGAGTGCAATCACAGCGTGTATGTGTAATGTACCAATAAAGATTTAATTTTAAAAAATGGGATGAGGACAAAGAATCCGCAAAAGAAGCAGGAAATATATGAACGAGATGAATGAAGGCAGCAATCCTAGAGTTAACCGACTTCCTCAGCTACTACCACGTAGTGATAAGTTGTGGGATAATAGATCCTTATACTTGGAAAAGGCTTTAAATATTAAACAGCCAGTATTGATATTATTCACAGCATCACTATAAAGCCTGCCATCTCCTACTGTTCATTCTCATCACATAGGATTTATTGTGTTCCCAGGTGCACAGGCCACAGTGCTAATTGTTCTACTAGAAAATGGAACAAATAGTTCATCTTTTCCAGAAATATTTATCATCTGTGGTTTAACATATTTTGTGCTTCCAACATATTATTGCTAGAATATGTATATATATTCATCCTAATGCTTTTTGCTTTACAATATTTTCTTATACTTTTCTTTCCATAAATAGAAGTGCAATATATCCTTATGGATAGTTTTCCTGATAAGATTTTACAAATGTTCCAACTAGAACAGAATGTAGTTGCCAGAATCAGTGAAGCTGGAATGACGGAAGCACGTTTATTTTTTGATGGGTTTATTGGATAGAAGTCAAGCACTATATTGACTTGGCTCTAACTACATTTCTCTTGTGCACCCTAAAAGATTGTCTGTGCTGTCTTGGCAACTATGAAGTGCTAACTCTTCTCTCTTGGGATGGAGACATATCCGGAATTAGCAGAGGATGAACATGATAACCTAACAGGTATTTTTCCAACCATGACCACTCTGATCTAAGACCAGTAGACAGTACTTTTTGAAAACATTTCACTTTTAAAATGGTTACATATAAATTATCATAATATGCTTGTTTTCTTCAATAACATTGTAGTGTTCTCAGCACTGTCTTCCAGTTAGATTTTGCTTTAGCCCAAAGTTTTCAGAAAGAAACTCGAGAAAGCCAATATCCCCTATATTTTTAGAAGGATGCCAAAGTTTAATTCAATTTGTAAAAGATAATAATTTTTCAAGAATTATATTAATATATTAGGCCCTGGACATTCATATGGTTTTCATAATTTTACTTAATTTCACAACTTATAAATATCACCATAATCTGTAACTTTCTTTATAAACTTAGTAACCTATTATGAAAAATCAAAATGAGAAACACATCACATATTCATTTCTTACCTTATATATTTTGTGAGATAAATTTATCACTAACAGTCTCTTTTAAATTATGTGTGCATATATCATATTAATAAATTCATATCATCCTAATACACATTGCATATCAGCATAGTTGGATAATCTGCTATGTTCACCAGTCAGCCAAGAAGCCAGTCCCTTCACACTCCATTTCTAAAATTCATAATTTTTCTGTAGCAATTGGTTTTTGGTAAAAGATATAGTGTGGAATCTATCTCAAAATATCACAGAAGTGGAAGAGTTCATCCTCCTTGTGGCCAGTGACTGAACACTCTGGATCTCTCTTCCTGATCACCAAGGGGCAGAGCACAGGCTGAGACAGTTAAAAAGTCATCAAGGTTCCCTGAGTTTCACTGAATTCCAGACCAATATATCCTGTGATGCATGATCACAAGTCACTTTACATCAGTTTTCTGAGTGCCCTCTCTTTAGTATAACTAAGAAGCATGTGTCCAACTCCAGCCTTGAGAATCTGGCACAAGCTGTGGAAAATCTGGATATTTCCCAGCAGAAGTGTGGTAAAATAACTCTCTACCCAAACCAAACAGTGGCAGCTGTAGAAGAGGTTATAATTCTTTTGGCACAACATAATTTGAAGGATGGCTCTTCAATCTTTTGCTGTGTTGTGGTATGTTGAACCGCAACCACAAAATACAACATATTCTTCCACTCATATGTAATTCTACACTAGTTTCCTTTAGAAGCATCAACTTTCCCAATTTGATTATTATTGTTTTTTAGCCCTTTACCTGCTCCCTAAAAATTGTGTAGTTCTCTTTAAGTAGGGGATATAGCATCCTTTCATGGGACCTAGCCATATTTTCTTGGATTCCTGGAACATTATGTAAGCTCTGTTCTTATTCTAACACAGAATACTAGCATATACTTTTCCTTGACGGTAAAGGTGAAGTCCAAAGTTACAAAGCTGTACTTCCCCAAATTATAAACACTTGATTCTTCTTCAATATTCTCTCATCAGCTCAAGATGATAAATCCTTTTACCAAAATTCTGTCTCCTTACTATTAAAGTATATTCTGAAGATGACCTAAAAAGAATATCTACTTCAGATCCAAAACAATTACTTTACTTTTTTTTTTTTTTTTTTTTTTTTTTTTTTTTGAGACAGGATCTCGCTTTGTGGTTCAGACTGGCCCTGAGCTCAGCCTCCAACTCACATCACAGCAATCCTCCTGCCTCTGCCTCCAAGTGCTGGGATTACAGGCATGAGCCACCACACCCAGCACTGTGGTATGTGGTACTGGTTGCTGCCTGGCCTGTACAATTATTACTTTACTTTTTAAACTATATTTTATGTGCTTATCTATCCATAAATTGAGATATTTCAAAATGGAGATAATATTTATTATGAGATAATAATATTTCATGTAACTTTATCTAAAATTTATGGGTAACTATTGAGTGAAAATTTTACAAAAGTATTTAAACAATTTTCAAGCTTCTGAAAATTAGTATCATGCTTTTCCAATAAAGTAATTCATGTTGGACCGGGGATTTAGCTCAGTGGTTCCTGCACCTGTCTTTCAAGTGCAAGGACCCGGGTTTGATTCTCCCATAACCACATACAATACTGGGTGTGGAGACTCACACCCAGAAGCAATCAGTACCACATACCACTGTGCCAGGCATGGTGGCTCACACCTGTAATCCCAGTGCTCAGGAAGCAAAGGCAGGAGGAATGCTGTGATGTGAGTTTGAAGCTGAGCTCAGGGCCAGCCTGAACTACAGAGTGAGACTCTGTCTAAAAAAAAAAAAAAATCATGTTATTCTTACATCAGTTTTAGCTCTTTGCACAATCTAGGTACAATCTGGCAATTTTAATCAAGTGAGCATTCTGAATTTAAATTTCATTTAATCAGCTTATGTTACTTTATGAGTTTTTCATTGCAAAATTTAATAGCCCCCAACATCTCAAAATCTATCCATATTAAATTAGTGCTTTTAAAAATGATTCTGTTAATACACTGTATCATATTTATTGATTTAGATATATTTAACAAACCTTGTGTCCCTGGGATGAACACCACTCAGTCAAGGTATAGGTGATGACCTTCTGTATTCTGTTTGTGAGAATCTTATGAGGATTTTGGCATCTATGTTCATTAGGGAATTTGGACTATAGTTCATTCACTTATTAGTTGTTTGTTTCCTGCTTTCAAAATTAAGATAGTGATTGCTTCCCTACATGAATTTGGAAGTGTTGCTTCCCTTCTTTTTTTAAAAAAAGAATTCTTTATTTACACATTAAGCACTCTGAAAAGGGTCAAAAAAGAGATTAGAAAATGGAAAGAAATTTCTTGTTTCCTGGGTAAGAATAACCAATATTGTCAAATGCTACAATTGGAAAAAAGACAAGGATGTCCACTATCACCACTCCAGTAATTAAATAAGAGAAAGAAATAAAAGGATAAAGATAGCAAATAAAGAAGTTAAACTGTCATTATTTGCTGATGGCATGATATTCTATGTAGAAGATGCCAAAAACTCAGCCAAAAGACTGGTAGAATCAGCAGAGTAGCTAGATACAAGATTAACATTCAAAAATCAATAGCTTAAAACATGAGGTGAAAGGCCTCTACTCTGAAAGCTACAACACTCTGAAAAAGGAGATTGAAGAGGATATCAGAAAGTAGAAAGATATTCCTCATTCCTGAGTAAGAAGAACCAATATTGTCAATATGACCATTCTCCCAAAACTGGTATACAGACTTAATGCAGTCCTGAAAGAGTATTTCACAGAGCTAGAGAAAATAATCCAACAATTCATCTGAAACCAGAAGAGACATAGAAAAGCAAAAGCAATTCTCGACAACAAAGACACGGCAGGACGAATCACATTCACCAACCTGAAACTATATCACAAAGCTGTGAGAAAAACAGAATGTGATAAGAACAGAATGGTACCAGTAGAGCAACAGACCCAAGGATCAATGGAACAGAATACAAGACACAGTAACAACTACAGACATATTAAGCAGTATCTTCTTTGACAAAGGAGTCAGATACCTTCAACAGAGGAAAAATAGCCTCATTAATGACTGGTACTGGAAAAACTGGTTTTCTGCCAAAGATTAAAACTAGACCTATATCTTTCACCATCTCTAAACTGAAATTGAAGGGGATTAAAGGTCTAAATATTAACACAGAAAAACTAAACATGTTGGAAGATGAGTTATGAAGAATTCTAGGAGAGACATTGGCATAGAGAAAGACTTTATGAACAAAACCTCAGTAGTGTAAGAGCTAGAAGAAAGAAGCAAACTGAGATCTCATCTTATTAAAGTGTTGGCGAGGCTGCGGAGAAGAAGGAACACTTCTCCACTGTTGATGGGACTGTAGACTTGTACAACCTCTGTGGAGATCAGTTTGGAGATTCCTCAAAAAGCTAGGACTGGAGGTCCCATTTGCCCTGGCCATTGCCCTGCTAGGTATATACACACAAGAATTAAAAGACTCTTATCACAGTGACATATGTGCACCCATGTTTATAGCAGCCCAGTTTGTGATTGCTACATCTTGGAAACAACCCAAGTGTCCATGCACTGGAGACTGGATAAAAAAGCTGTGGTTCTTCTACAGAATGGAGTATTACTCTGCTATAAAAAATGATAAATTTGAATCATTTCTACTTAAATGGACATACCTTGAGGATATCCTCATAAGTGAAATAAATAGGGCAAAGATAGGTACATATCGCATCTTTTCTCTGGTATGAGAAAATAAAGCTGTAAATGAGTCCTAGAATTGTATGTTATATATTGTGAAATAGAAAATGCTCAATGTAAAATAGGGAGAAGGGGGGAAATAATGAGATTGTAACAAAAAAGTAAGGAAACAAATTTTATGTATATGGGGGGGCGGTAGGGTGGGTAAGGCTATGGGAAAAAATGAGAATTAAGTTGTGTCTTATACTGGTACAAATCCCCATTATGGAGTGCAATCATGATTTGTATATGAAATGTACCAATAAAGATTAAAATTTTTTTAAAAAAAACTTCTGTACAACAAGAGATATGACAACTAGGTGAAAAGATGACCTACAATATGGGAAAAAAATTATATCAGCTGTTCCTCAAAGGTATTCTATCTAGAATATATACAGAATTTAAAAAATCAGTCCCTCCAAATTTAAAGACCCAGTTCAGCATAGGCATCTAACATGAACAGACATTTTTTCAGATGAAGTAAAAGCAGCAAAGAAACATATGAAAAAGTGTTCAACATGATTGCTCGTTCAAGAGATGCAGATGAAAACAATACTACGATTCTACCTCACTCAACAAAGCATGGCTGCTACCAAGAAATCAACCAAAAACAAAGGCTAGGGAGGCTGTGGAGAGAAAGGAACTCATCTCCATCATTGGTAGGCAGATAGACTGGGACAAACACTGTAGAAATCAGTGTGGAGATTCCTCATAAAACTAGGATTAGATGGCCCATTTAACCTACAATTTCCCTGCTGGATATATTCAGGAAAGACTTAAAAGTATTATACCATAGCGACATATGTACACCCATGTTTATAGCAGCTTAATTTGCAATAGCTAAATCTTGGAAACAGTCCAAAAGCCCACCAATTGTTGAGTTGGTAAATAAGATATGGTATTGCCATTAAATGAACTATTACTCGGCCATAAAGAATGATAAATTGGAAACATTTATATTTAAATGAATGTACCTTGAGTGTAAGGGTAAATAAGGAGGAGAAAACGAATGTGGTAATAATAAAGAAAAAAGAAAACAAAGATTGTGTATATAGAGGGCAGGGGTTGCAGGGTGGGGGGGGAAGGGAATAAATAAATAAATGGATGTACCTTGAGGCCATAGTCATAAGTAAGATAAATAGGATCAAGATGTGTAAATATCATATTTTCTACTGTGAGAAACTAAAGATAAAAATGAGGTTTGGAACATATGATAGGCATCGTAAAATAGGAGGAAAACATTCAAAGAAGAAAGGGGAACTGGGTAGGGTCAATAAAAAAATAAAGAAGGTGAAAATTTATGGTAAAAGGAAAAAATGGGAACAAAGTATATATGTATAGGGAGTGGGATGTTGTAGGAAGAGGAAAGGAATGGAATAGAAATCTAGATACATCATGTATAGAAACAAATTTCCAGTGAGGAATACGATCATAATGTATTCCTAAAATGTACTAATACTCCATAAAGGAAAAAATTGGTTTATCAAAATTATATAATTCAAAAATACCAGAAAAGAAATAGTACATTTAATTTTTTTTCTAATAGCTATGAACATACACACTAGTAAATCTTCCATTTCTCTTGTAAAAACAATACTTGCTTTTGAAAGTGGTTAATAATATGTGCAGTAGAATCCATCAGTCAAACTGTGCTTATATCTAGTGGGAAAACAAAAAATGTAACTGTAACAGATATGTTGAACTCAGTCTTTAATATCTAGGCTTGATTACTGTGTAGCACGAAAGCTCATATATTAGGTATGGTGAGAGCTCAGGGCTCTGCAATTGGTGATAAGCTACCCTGGGATTCACAATCTAAGATAAAGAAAAAAAGACAGACTGAAACACTGCTCTGCACCTCCCTATAAATTCCCTACTTCACTTCAAGTCAAATTGGCCCAGTAAGCTCACAAAAGGGGAGACACCACTGCATCATACCTATTTAGACAAGAAATGGTCTGAATCTTATGAAGATAATAATCTTTTTCTTAGTATTCCACAGAACACTTACATTTTAGGTAAGATTTTTAGGCAGAGAAAGATGAATCATATATAATCTCATTCATGTTACACTTCTGTGCTCGTACAAAATGTTGGGCAGTGAGCCCATTATTTATTCTGCTGGCTAACATGATTTTCTTCTTTTAATAAGTTTACAAATTCATCATTATACAACAGCCAAATAGAGAAAGATGTTTATTTTATAATGTGAAAAACATCACCAAGTCTAAGCTTGGACATGAAGTCCAAGTAAAACAAAAAATATTAAATCAGAGAGATGGAAAGAACTGAAACCTGAAAGGTCACTTAAGCCTTATTATAATGTTAAAAATTGGTCCCCTTTCAGAAATGTCATAGTAGCTGCACAATGAAGAATGGGGTAACAAGTACGAAGAGGTGAAATAAAAAATTGTACTTGGTCTTCCGAAGGTTGACAAAACAGTTTCTGGAGTGGGGCATAGTGAGAAAGGGATTTCAGCGGGGATGGTGAGAACCTAACAGATCCAGTGGACAGGATGTAGAGTGAGGAAAAGAGTCGCCCACGGTATCGAACACAGAGCCTTGAGCCAGTTGCGGTGAGATCTGTTCTGTAAAGAAACTAGTGAGAAAAATGAGCTGTTCCACTGAGTTTTGAATATGCTGCCTTTGAGCCACTGGCCAACTACACAAGCCACATACTTGTCAGCACATAGGAAAAGCACTAACCTTACACAACAATTGCCGCTGGAATGTAGCATTAGCTGGCACTGGGGATGAAAGAATTCATGGAAAAAGCATGAGCTCTTTCCATGTCTGATCCAGGAATCTTCAGGAGATATAATTACACATTGCCTGACTACTTAGACTCTAATTTGACAGGTGCTTTCATTTTTTTCACCTTTTATCACTCCACACTCCATGATGCAATCAGTTTTTTGGGGAAACCATTCTAGGACCACCTGTGCACACCAAGAAGCACTCCTCTATGAGAAGTAATTTCCTTCTTCTCCCCTCTGGATACACGTCTACAGCCTTGGAAATACAAGCACAGTAGCTCATACATTTTACTTCTGTGTCTACCAGAGTTGGAATAGACAATTTGCAAGTGCTTTCTAGGCACATTATTTTATAATTTGATAACTCACAAAGAGAAGATACTATTTTCCTAAAGAATTTAAATATTCACTCTTACAAAATCATTTCTAACAATTATTATTTTAAGCATTAAATGTAATATTGCTTTTTCTTATATTATTACTCAATATTATATTTTTAGTGGCAAGTCTTACTTGCCTTACTATAAGTATTGTTATGATTGGTATAATTAAGAATTTACAATGATTCACTATGAGCAACAAATTAGGTGATATATAAAATGTATAATTATTCGACTGTAATATTTCAAATTTATCACGGTGCATTATTTAAAAACATTACAAAGTTGCTCCTATATTAAACTATCCATCAAGGTAATCTTCATATTTGACATTAATAAACATGAGTATATTACACATATTTTCTCTTAGTCAACATTTCCATAGGTGATTGAAGAGGAGCGATAGAAATTTTTTGTTTACTTATTTTCAACTCAGAAGAAATTATAGAAAAAAATCGTTGTTGTCTATTAAATTATTTTTAAACACCTATGTCAATTGGTCATAAGTATTTCATTGCTTTAGAAGTAGCTATTTATAAATAATTCTTAACTTTTATTATATATACTACTTTCTACCATGGTGCATTGTCTCAGTGCTTTCAGTTTTGATGGGAATATGATAATAAAAATTAATTTGGGAGAGTTTAATTTAAAGTAGAAATTTCACTGTAAGGAATTGGTTTTCCCTGGTAGCGTTGTTCAACAATCAGAAATCTGGTGTTAGTATATGTTATTGCTTGTTTTTCTTACACTAAGATTACATGAAAAAGAATTGCATCAAACATTTGAATTCAATGGCACACTGAATTGAAGGAGAACTTGTTTAAAGTTGGTTTCTGAAAATAAAACACTTTGGTTAATTTAATGAGCCATTTTGATAGGTCCCAGGCCAACTCAAGCAAACCCTGTTTCTACTGTGTGCATTTGGGTGTTTTTAGATGATATTATCACAGGCAGCTAAGTGAGATAGAAATTAAGATGCAGTCAGAAAGGCATGAACCCTCATAAAAGTCCACACAAACAACCCAGACATGACAATTGTGGTGGATAAAAGTCTGATGTGAGATAATCCTCTGGATGGAAAAGAAATAGGCCCACATGTCTCCCTAAATAGGAGCTTGAGGCTGTACTGGAATTAGCACTCTCTTGCCAGTGAACCCAGATATGCGGTAGACATACATGTGCATGACTAGAGCACCTGGATCCATGACCCACACTCTCCAAAACACCTTTGTTCTTTCCATGTACCTTTGCTCTGTTACTCATGTCTCTAGTTAACCAATATTAGCTAAGCAGTTACATTTGTCATCTTACAGGATGAGAGCAGTTTGACCCATGATTTTGCTGTGCAAATGACAAAGGGCCTCTGTGGCTATTCACACAGAACCCCTCCTGGAAATCCAGGAGCTATTCCCCTTCTCCCTGTTTCCAGTGCAACTCTCCTAATTTCTTTATTCACGAGTTCATTCTTCGATGTTGAGACCATGAACCTGGCACAGCTGACATCTCACAGTTTGGGGTTGTATTTTCTATGCAAACAATGGTAATTGAATTGATAGGCTCCACGGATTGTTGTCTTTGGGGTGACTGTATACCAACAACCCACTGAGTCCTAGTAGAACAGAAGACAGAGAAAGGAGCATATCCTCTTTGTCCTACCTCAATCCTTGTGATGACAAAGCTCAGCTCCTTTGCCCCTTTGACTGTGGTTTAAGCCATCAGCTCGCTGGCTTTGGTCTCTGAATGAATTGTACCAGATTCTTGTTGAATCTCCAGCCTCAAGCCTCAGAACATGAAACCTTTGAGTTTCAAGAGACAGTTCTCATAATACATTTTCTTTCCAATCGTGGGTCTTTTACTCTGAAGAGCCCTGACTAGCCCACCCAATCATCCTATTGGTTTAGAAAATGGCAAAGGCTCAAAATAGAGAAAAGTATTCTCACACTACACCAATGGTGGTAATCCTATGGCATAGGTATTATTTGCTTTTCTTTCAAGACAAAATATGTTAATATGTAAGTTGTTTTTTCTAAACTAAAAACCTCAATAATCAGTTTAATTTCAGTGTTGACATTTTGCGATAAATAAGTGTGTTTGGTGTTGCAGTTTGGGCGCTCAGTATCTAAAAGGTTCACTATCAGTTCACTAGGCAACTTTTAAATTTCTTTTCTTTTTTTTT